>VYXC01005593.1:91002-104690 GCA_013397175.1 Platysteira castanea
CAGAAAAAAAAAAAAAAAAAAAAAAAAAAAAAAAAAAGCCACTAGAATCAGTAATTAAGCATTATTTCATGTAAGTATACCTACAAAAAAGGATTAAGGTTGTTTGGATTCCTATTAAACATTATATAAGCTGAAAACTTCCTGTCTATACAAAGCATTATTGTTTGAATTGTAATATTCTCATAATATACTTTACCTAAAATTATATATATAATTAAATATTATTAATATTTTATATAATATTTAGTTATAAATCTATGTATTAATATATATAAATATATATATATATATTTGGTCTCCATCTTGACAAAACATTATCTTTGTCTTTGAAAACTGAATGAGGCTATATGCCAAGAGGACAGAGGTACATATAAATATATGTTTGCAAATCTCAGAAGGGTTGCTGTGTCCCAGCAACCCTATTTGTTTTGCAATCAGCCTATTTCTAAAAATCTCTTGCACTACTGCCAGATGAAATGGTCATTAGTGAGAAGCAGGAGAGGAGGCCATTGCCCAGCACCTACACTTGAGTTTGTATTTTGTGTAATTTAGGTTAGGATTTTCAATACCCGAGAGAAACACATTTTGCAGTTTTTAGACCAAGGGGAAAAAGAATTGGCATTATGACCTAGCTAATTTTTTTACAGTTAACTGAGGTGCCTAAGGTAGATGCATCTTCAACTGAGATTGTCCTGCAATGATTGGTGTAGAGAGAAGACCTCTCAGAAGCTTGTTGATCAGTTCTTGGACAGGAGTGTGTGCATACACGTGTATGTGTGCATGTGCCCCTCCAAAAGGCTGCCCTCCCAGAACAACCACCTCAGCTAAGTGCCTACTGTGGCAGGGCACACATTCAGCAATGAGTTATCAGGGTCTTCTCTGCCACAACAGGGTTCAGAATTACATGAAGAGAAGTACTGGATTTATATTCATGTACTTGGTAGCTCCTAGAAGTCTGCAGAAGGATGCAGAAGTAGTTTACAGATCTGTATTTATTCCTCTACAAGACTAAAACACTAGGATCTCTTTTCATACCACATGAACCTTCACAGCCCCAATGCACGGTTGCAAATTGCTGGAGGTCAAAGTGTCCTGAGACGAAAATTTGCCCAAATGACTGGATGCATATTGCAAGTAGCCAAAGTCTTTTACTTCAGTCTTGCTCTTAGAAACTGCAGCATGATGAAAGATGAGCCTTGTTTCTGCAGTCAGACATTCTGGCCTAACCTGTTTGTCATTTCTGTGAAATCATGGCCAGAAGTACAAGATTTGATTCTTCTCAAAATCAGCAATGAAAATCTAATCATTAGGGTGCATCCATCTGTGCTATTCCCCATAAGCATTTGACTAACACACGATTGCTCAAGGACAATTAGAAGTGGCTAGTTGCTGTGCCCAACCAGTTAGCCAAAATACTACAACTAGAGGTAGGAGCTAGAAGAGATATAGCAGAAAGCTTCTATGGTTTTGCTTTTGCAAGATACTGCTAGAATGTGCTAGACAACTGCACTCTATCAAGTGATATACTACCTCCATGTCAAGTGACCATGAATAGCTGTCAGGCAACAGGACAATTGCTGTTTTATTACCTATTCACTATATTTTCATAAAACCTTCTTCTACTTTCTACAAAATAAGCAGAAGGATAACAGATATCCTGTGCTAACAATTTAATTATTGTGTTTAGGGCTTTTGTTTGTTTGTTTAGTTAGTTGGTTGGTTTGCTTTGCTTTGCTTTTTGTTCTGCAAGAGCAATATGCCCCAATATTTCTAAGTCTCAAAAGCTTCCCTTCTTCCTAGAAAACTATCCACTGGACACCTCAGCAGCAACTTGCCTGGATAAAAACCTATTTGTGGCTGGTTTTCCCTGCAAATCCTGTACCTGTGCATCTAGGATCAGGGTCGGTTGCCCATCCCACTCCCTCATATGCTCTCCATGGTCCCACAGGTAAAAGCACAGGGTACCCCGTGGTGTGTACCTTCCATATCCTCTCCCTTGCACAAAAGGACACCTGCAGCCAATTGTGGAAATACGGGCCTGTGCAGGTGGGGAGTAGGACACATTCTGTCTGAACTGCTGGAACTCATGAGGCAGTTTATCTGTCAGTTTCTCCACAGCTGCAATGATGGAGGAAGAAATACTCCCTTTATATTCCCAGAGCTGCCTACTCACATCACCCACTGTTAGCGGTGCATCACCTTTCCAAAAAAATGTTGCCAAGGGATCTGCATGTGCTGTTGGTGCACTCTGCATAAATTTCCTCCACAAAGGTCACTGATAAAAGATGTCATCTGGATCTGTTGGGAGCTGCACATTGTCTGGGTCAAAATATTTCATTTCTCTCTCATATTTCGTTTCTTTCAAGTATTGAATACCTTTCTCTATTGCAGTCCATTTGCCTGAGTTACACAAAGTATTATCTTTGTATCATCTTTCCCTTACACTTGATAGGAGTCTCCTCCAGAGACTAAGGACTTGTGTCTTTTTCCCCTTTTTTTGTCTATGCCTGGTTCCTTAGTAAGTGATCCTAGCTGCCTGGCTTCCTTATCCTCTAACTCCATATTGTTGTCTCCATTGTGCCAGCACTGGAGCAGCCAGGTAGTAAAATGCTCACATGGATGATGGCTGAAATATTTTCCTGGCTCCTGTAGCTCACTCGGAAATAGGGGTTGAGTGGTGGTTGTCTCTTCTGTCTCCTCTTCCAGTTCCAGTGATAGCCCTGATGATGGTCCTCAAAACCTGTGATGGTTCTGCTTCTTCATCCCCTTTGCTCTCCCTGTCCTCCTTGACTGTTTTTCCTAAAGCTTTTTTACCAGATGACTTTCATGTACTTTTCTTCTGCGTCTCTGCAGGGGCCTCTGACAGGGGCACCTGTGGATTCTGTTTCAGTGGTTTCAGTGGCAGTGCCTGTCGATGGCACTGGAGCAGCCTCAGTGTCTGTCACAGTGGTGGGAGCAGCTGCAGGGCCTGTTGTCATCTCATTGCCAGGTTCAGAGGCCCTCCTGAGGCCACTGGGAAGTGTTGAACACGGCTCAACAGGCCTGGCCAGGCCCCAGCACTTTGCAGTGGTTTGGGTCCTCTCTGGAGTGCCAGCACACTTTTAAAGGAAATATTTCACTAGTTTTTCTGGATTTTGCATTTGTTCAGGGGTGAGGTGCAAACACATTGGAGATGTCCACTGTCCCAGGTACTTGCTCAAACAATCCCACACCCCTCGCCACTCCAAACTATCCAACCTTCGGGCAGATCTCTGGGTAATATTCCGAATTAATTGTCTGACTTTACACAAGACCTGAACCATATGCAATAACATGCTGGCTCCTAACACAAGGACCAGGCTGGTTTCGAAGGTAGTCAAAGGATATTCAAAATCTTTAAAATTCTCAACTACTGTAATCAGCCTGGAGGACAAGCAAACTAAAAAATAGAGAAAAAAAGATAGGAAGGTATCTCCATCATAGTTTGTTCCCCTGAGAAGAAAAAAACAAAGATGTGATTATTAATCATTCCCAGTAGATGACTCCCAAAATACAGAGGTGCCTGCAATACTGAATACAGACACCAGACTGGTGTCCTGACCAGAGGCATTGTCACATAATAAGCCCATCCTACGAAATACCACAGAGAACACAAACTGCAAGTAAGGTATTACTGGTATAAGAGAGACAAAACAAATGTGAGAGCAAATATGTCTGCATTGTAACTCACAACTGCTAAACCAATAAAATGAATGTTTATAACAATTTTCTTTTAACACACTCTGGTCAGATCTGTTGTTATCTCAACTCCTTGCATTCAATATTGGGCATCCAAAAGGATTGTTGTGGTTTAATCCCAGCTGGGTAAGAAAGCACCACACAGCCACTCATCCAAACCCTCTCTCTACCCACCTCCCAGTCCAGCAGAAGGGAAGGAGAATCAAAGTGAAACTTGTAGGTTAAGATAAGAATGGTTTAATGATGAAAAATAAAGTAAAATATAATACTAATGGTAAATGATAATAATAAGAACAATAAAAAGGAAACAAAGAAGAGGTGCACACTGCAATCACTCACCACCTGCTGACCAATGCCAAGCCCCCCCATCCTGAACCCAGACAGACCCTCCTCCCCATAAATCCCCCCAGTTTATATATTGGCATGACATTCTGTGATGTGGAACATCCCTTTGGTTACTTTGGGTCACCTGTCCCAGCTGTGCTCCCTCAAAGGTTTTTTTTGCATCCTGCTGCACTGGCAGAGCATCAGAGAAGAAAAAAGTCCTTGACTCAGGATAAACACGACCTGCCAAAAACCAAAACATCGGTGTGTTATCAACACTATTCCTGTTCTGAATACAAAATACAGCACTGTAGCAGCTGCTGAGCAGAAATTAACTCCAGGCTAGCTGAAAAAAGGGCAGTGAGATAGGAGCAACTTCAGAATGGCATGGCCTCGTGCTAGTGCAAACATATCCCAGAGACAGCAGTGCCCAGACATCACAGCTCCACTGCACTCCCAGGGCTGGAAGCTGCAGTTGCATGTGTAGCTGCTCTAGATCACATTAATTGCACTTTTTCCCAGTGGAAATCGCAAAACAGAAGGCAGGAAGCCTCCTGGGGGCTTCATTTATGTGTGAGGCAGGTCAGCTTACAAGAATATGAAAGGAAATTCTTCTTGCCAGGACTCCACGAACAGAGCCATTGGGGTTTCCTGTTAAATATTTGCTTGCTAGGCATGAAACACACTCCATACAGTACTTACGGAACATTAGGAATTTGTACTCCTTCTCAATACTCCTTCCACTATCTCCTGTCACTCCAAGACCTTTTGACAGTTACTCCAACCTGTCTGTGTCAGGAGTTGACTACAGGACAGTGGGTGAGCCTGTAACAACTGTGGTTCATGCTGAAGTCAAATTCCTTAAATATTCATTTCAGGCAGTACACCAGGAATCAAGAGACTCAGTTTTAATTGCATTCTGCCTGAAGTTTATTATCAATTGGCACCTCAGATTGTCTTTTTTATGTGTGGCTCCAAAGTAATCATACACTGCACACCCACTGCAAGAGAAAATTTATTTCTCAAAAATATAACAAAGGTATTTTGCAACCTGAAAACTTGCATGTCAAAGAAACTGACAAAATCTGTTGTACTTTCTCCTCACGCCCTCATGACTGCTGATTTTTATCTCCTTTTATGCTTTAGGCTGTTTAAAATTGGTGATCAAACAGCTCCTGATAAAGAAAAATTAATATAAATTCTTTTTCAGACAAGACTTCTTCCTGTGCCAAGGATCACAGCAATGAGCAACATGGTAATATTGCATGTCCACACAGGCTTCTCTCACAGGCTGCCTTTGGTCTGTGCTAGTTGTACACAGAATTAAAGAGAGATTAGTACAAAGCAGAGAACTTGAAAGTGAGCCTTAACACAGATTTTCTTGGCTGATTGCTTTTTGCCTATCACACCCTTTACGCAGGGTTATGCTGTCAGATTTGATACCTGCTGGACTGTGTCTGAAGGTGCCTCTGGCTCTCCCAGCATAATGAGGCATGGAGGGCTGGCAGCCCCTTCAGAGCCAGCCCTGGCTATTTCCTCCCAAAGTGGCCAAGAAAGGTGCTCCAGCAATGTTGCTGCTCGCTCAGGGTTACCCTTTGGCACTTCCCCTCCACAATCCCAGCAGGATGCAATGAACCCATGAAGCAAAAATCTTCCCTCTCCCACAGCAGTGTGCAGTGGTCTCTGCAAGGGCACCGTGCCAGGCCACCAATTGTGCTGTGTTTAATACTAGTTATTTTTACAGCATTTCTTGTAATTGTCAAAGACGCATCAGATGTTTAACCTTGATTATAGCAGTTTGATGTTGTTTGTTCAAAAGCTGCACTACAAGAGCTGAGGTAAATAATAAATTTTTTTACATCACATTGTAATGAAAATGTCTGCCATACCACCCCAGCCAACTTGCATACTAACATATTGGTCATTTTTAAAATAAAACTAAAAAGGTTCAGTGGAACTCCCTGTGCTTTTATTTTCAACACAATAGGAACCTAACCTTCATGTAAGAAATCACAAAGAGAAAATAAAATATGTCACAAATACAAACACCTTGGCACTTTTCCACTGTTCAACACAATTTACAAAATACTTTGAGTGAATAAAGCATTAGTTTGTAAAACATCAGCTAATTTTGTTCTCAGATTAACAATTAAACCGGAACCACCTCTGTTTCACTGTAGACAAGGAGTAATTTAAACAAATTTTATAGTTAAGACTTATTTAGACTTTGGTGCCTGATCAGTCTGAGGTGTTCTAATTAAAAATGTGTTTTGCAGTCTCAATAGGCAGATATTTCTGAGCAGCACAGAACCCAAGCAGGGACATCTGTCCATCTTCCAAAACTACATTTATTTCTGCATCACCCAGGTGGGAATTACCACTTCCTTTCCCCCCTCTGAATGCCCAATAAAATGATTCATAAGCTGAAGAAATTAAATACAAGTCCACTGCCCGAGAAGGAATGAAAGAATTTCAATGCCATAGGTGTTTCTGAGCACAAGTCTTCCACTTGCAACCAAAAAAGTAGTTCAGACCTTTCAAGATTCCTGGTGTCATAGACCATTTAGGATGCCCTAACACTAGAAAATAAGCATAACATAAACCCAAACATAACATAAACATTAGAACGTCTTTCAAGGCAATCAAACAGACTTGAAAATATAAACAGGTAATAATCTTTTCAGTATATAAATACATGTTTCTTAGCAAAGAGTACCCATATGTTTTGAATCAATAAGCTGGGACACACTATTGAGTTATTCCCACTGTAAAAATCTCTTAGGGCCCCGGAGTGAAAGAGCAGCTTTTTACAAAGAAAAGGAGCAATGCATACACCTAGTCCCACAGAACCATGGTGGTGACTACTCACACCAAATCAGTTCATAACTAATTATAACCAGAGATGGCAAATTTCCAAACGATGACTGCACTTTACTTCACAGGAAGCTGGGCTCCTGTGAAGGTGTCTGTTGTAGCAGTGCTGGAAGAAGTTCTGCACATCGCCAATAACATGGCCTTTGAGACCCAGAAATTGACCTGATCCTGCTCACTGTGACAGGTCTTTGGCTTCATTCTGTCCCAGATGCTATTTCTTTTCAGTCAAACACAGAAGAATTTCTTCAGAAAGTGCAACCACTCCAGGAAAGGCCTGGGAGAACTTTCTGGGAGAATTGGTTTCAAGCTCCTTTATCAGGCCACTTATATCAGACTAGTACTGAAGGATCCTAAATGATCCATTTGCCTTTGTGCTGCTTTCTTAATGAAAGATTAATGAATGACTGTGGTAAAGAAGATACTCCACAGATAGTGGAAAAGGTGAGCAACACAAAAGTCATGAAAAAGCAGAACACAAGAGTTAGGAATATATGCTATAGAAAAGGGGGGCAAAAACCCCAACACCCTTCAAGAGATGTTTTCTACCAGTAAGTCCTGAGCTTGCCTCTGAGACAATATGCTAATGAAAACTGCTGTTGCTTTGGCACACACTCATCTCCCTCCTGCAGTTCTCCACAGTTCATCCATTAAAGTAGCCACTCTCACTCAAGTCATCCACCCCCTGTATATTTATAGCACTTCTGCTATTAATTCACTCCTTTTGTGGGTGATCTCTTGAGATACGCTTTCCCCTACATCCTGTGATTATTCATGACAGCTAAAAATAGTCAGCTGAGTGGGTCGGCACATCCCTTCCCCCTCTGTGAAACAGATTTAATCTACACAAATACTCTGGTCCTCATTTTCTGAGTGGGGACCTCTTCACTGCTGTAAGAAGACACTTGAAGAGGATATTGCTGAGAGTACAGGATTTGATGAAATAACATTAGTGTTTCTTCAGGTCTCCCAGGGAAGAGAAAGAGAAGGAATAGAGTCTTGCATAAGAAGTACAGGCAGATGCTTTATCTTTGCAGCCTCATGTGACCCACAACATAGCATTTGTGAGGAAAGCTTCTCAGCTCTCATCTCTATCAAGTGGCCACATGGTTATACCTGGAATCACATCACATTCCACAATAACTATTAAGACACTGTGTCATTTCTTTTCCTTCTGTGCTAGGGAATCATGCCCAATTCTTCACTCTTGTAACAGGAAGAATTCAAACCACACGAACTACTTGAAGCCACACTATTTTAAGCTGGCCATACATTGTAGGACCTTAACTGGTAGGACAATAACCAAGGTTCAACAGGAAACTCACCAAACAAGCCTGTAAAAATATTAGCCACTGTCAGCATGATCACAAGTTAGTGCAGGACAGCAAACACAGATCACAGAAGTTCTCCCAAATGAAATCATGTGTGTCTTCAGAGCTTATAGTGGTAGGCAGCTGTCTCACCTCACACACCTCTGGGATCTGTTACTACTGTCCACCTGCTTATCATATGTATATCTCTTGAAGACTGCAAGAATATGCTGAAAATCTTAGAGCAAAAGGCACAAGGTTCATCAGATTCAATTCCAAAACAAGCACCATACTTTTTTGTTTCTTCTCTTTAAATGGCTGAGGGAGAAAAAACATCAGCAAAAACCCCCATGTAAATAATTTCAAGTGAACATTTATACAAAGATCCAGCTCTGTCCAGAACTTTAAAAGGATAATTACANGGATAATTACAAATTATTCACATGGAAGGCTTCTGCTTATGGAGATCGTAAGAAACCACTCTAAGGTAACACAAAAACTACTTTCTAGTGACACAACAGTTGGTGTTTTAAGATTCTCCTGAAGGCAACCCACTGACAAAACACAGTGAAAGGAAACCAAGAGAAGAAAACAAAAGGTACTAGATGTACACACAGAAATTCAGTAACATAGCTATTTTCACTGAGAGTACAAAATCAACACTTGTAAACATATAAATACAAAGCAGATTTTTGAAAACACCAAACAGCACTCAAAATAATGCAAATTCTTTTTCCAAAGTTCATCTATATGCTGTTGTATGCCTACATTATGGATGAGATTTCTTGGAAGAAAATACTCTTTCAGTGGTATTTCTACTTGCCCAGAGTCCTTGGAAATCTGCTGTGTGTTGAAGGAAGCTATGACAAAGAGCATCAGACCTTTTCCAGTCTTTCCTACATCTTTCCCTGCTCTTCAAAATCCTGATTCATAGGACATCCAGGTAATGCCACCAACAAAATATCATTTCTGCATAAGTAGGTTTCAAAGCATTAGGTGCTGAAGCCAGATAGTGTGGCCCCAGTCAACAGGAAAATGTCTGTTAGTTTCAGTGTCTTCAGGCTGAAATTTTGACCAGCAATTCAGAGCTGGAATGCATCATTTCTGGACCACAATCAAATTAATAGCCAGGAATAAGAACACTTCATTTGCTGTTTCATAAAGTGACCAAGAAAATTAAGTGAAAGTTGTACATTGATTAAAAAGTGCAAATCTGACAGACTTAATTTCTTATGCAAATCTCCAAAGTCTGAAAATAAACAGGAATGCTGCAAATTATTTTTCTCCACAACCACTACCATGTGTAACTTCTTTGTCTTCCAGCACAAGGACAGCTCTGTCCAGAGGCAACATGAGACAATGACCTATAAGAAAAGGAATGGCTGTAAACCAGCATTTACAAAGAAAAGGTGATTGACACAGATACAAGGATTAGCCACACAGCCAACATCTCCCATGCACCGTGTAAGCATAAATGGGCATGTACAGTTTCCATCAGAATTAATAGTGGCAAGGTACTTTAAATGCAAACAGAATACAGTCATTCATTTACTGATCTCTCTCTTTGTGTCTGGTACAGAGAGTCTGCACCCCTGTAGCCTGAAACACTACGTTCCTGTTAAATAAAATATCATGTTGCAGATTGCCTGATGTGCTCTTAGCAGAACAATAGTTTTGATGTGCACACAGCCCAAATGACAACTCTGTGTGTTGACATCTGCTCCTAGACACACTGTCTTTGACAAAAATTTGTGCTGGTCCAGGTCCCACAAGGCTTGGGAGTACTGTAACATCAAACCCCTCCATTTTTTTGTAATGACAGCTTATTCATTAGCTGTTGAAAATGAATACTAAAATATAAAGATACACAGAAAAGTGATGTAGTACTAGTAGTAATGTGGTGCAGAAACTGATTTTTGTCAATGAAATAAAAAAATTAAAGATTCTTATAAGTGTATATCTGTACTTTTTGGAAAAGAATTACCACAAGGTGGAGAGGGTGTATAAACAAGGCAGAGATCTTAAATTGCATGCAGCAGAAAGCCATGGATGCTGAGACATACACTTGTGTCTTTTACACTAATGTATTACAGCAACTTACAGCAATGATGGTCCTGCTGCAGTGGGGGTGTTTAGCTCCCCTTTCCATTTCCCTCCCCAGTGCATGCACAGTTACCCAGTAACAACTGCAAAGACACCACTGGTAACTATTCCATGTCCGTACACCCTACATGACCATCAGCACAGATGCAAATGAAGGATTTGTGTTCCAGAACCAGAAAGCTCTGTACTTAAGCTAAATAAGGCTTTGATTATGCCTTCTCTTCTCAGGCTTGCCAATGGGTGCGGCATAAATAACACTATTCCAAAAACATCCTAGAAAATAACGTGCCCTGGAGACACACATTCCTACTCTTCTCTGGAGGTGGGAGAAATTATTACGAGCAATGCTTCTCCTCAGGCCGTAGATCCACCACCTCAGATATCAGGTGACCCATGAACTGCATCTAGTTCCACATCTATTTACCTTCAGCTCTGCCAAAGACTCTGGAGACAAGGTTTGATAGACACCATCACACTTAAGCAAGTTGTTCCTGCTCCAGAAGACACCTGGGAGCTTATGAGCTGTAGCACTAAACAAACAAGAAGCTAATTTTTTTGTACCACTTTTTGATGTTTTAAATATTGCTGTCCTTAGATGACTTTTAAAAGAGTAGCAATGAGCAGAAAAGACATATGAAAGAAGTGGGCAGAAGGCATGGAGAGTTTGAATATTGGCAAAAGAAGAAGGGTGTCAGAGGTTTCAAGTAAAGTCGAGAGAAGAAAGTAGAGTTACAGAAATATGTAGGAATATAGGAATACTTAGTATGGAAAACTGGATAGGAAAAAAAGATTCAGTAGCTGGAGAAATTGACATTCTGAGAAAGGTAAGGCATATAAAAAGGTGAAGTGTGCACAAAGGAGAAGATATGGATAAAGAGGAGCCTTAAGAAATAGGAATAACACAAGGACCTGTAACTTCAGTGGGGATCTTTGTGTTGTGCTGGCATAAAGAGGCCAATATTTCATCTCATGTGTACATTGCCACCCAGAAAATGGCATAGCATAAAAGAAGTTAATAAAATAAGTAACTTAAGCGTATAGCATGCAGTAGGGACATGAGCCCGAGTCACAACCCTGAGAATCCCACAGACAGGATTAGGTAATAGGTATGGTACTAGTATTAGGTACTACAGAGGTAGTGGGATGTCACCAAGAATGTCCCCAAGATTATGCATTAGTGAGCAGAGCCAGCCACAGAGGCGTGTCCCATGCCAGAGGAGCAGCAAGTGTCGGTGTCTGGCTGACAGCGTGGGTGTTACCACACAGCACCGCCTCACACCACACAGACACTCTCCACAGGAACAGCGAAAAGCACATTCCAAACTTTAAAACAACTTGCCAGTGTTTTATGTGCAGGTATGGATGGCATCATGTGGATACGTGTGAAAGCATCTGGCAGTCTCACTCACCTTCAGGGCTTCTCCCCCCAGCAATCCTACTCCACTCAGCGACACAGTCCTCAGTGTCGCCTGCAGGCCATCGTGCCATCTGGGCACTATTTACACAGACCCTTACTGTGTCACTTCAGCCATCGTATTCCATGAAACAGCAACAAACACGCCATCCATTAGCTCCTAAAAAGCTCTTAAAAGTCTGATGGATGGCAGTGGCACGCAGTGCTTCTGGGGAACTTCTTGTTTCAGCAAGTAGTAACACTTCTTAAGGAATGCTATGTGGTATGGGAGGAATTTATCTCCTGTGTAAAGGGAAACAGATGTCAAAGAGAGCAGTGCCTAAGAACATTAAGGGGCTGCTGTGACTGGTCTAGGGTTCTATTCTGAACAGTGCTTGTTTTCTACTTTTCTAATAATGTTGAGTCATTATTGTAAAGTCAATACATATGCCGGATTTTTAACATTTCTGAGCACTCTTAGCCCCTCTTAGCCCTGGTAATTTCTCAGAATTTCTCAATGGCTTTCAAAATCTGGTCTATTATCTCTTTTTAAACATTAATTCTTTGCCTACTCACCTTCACTTCTCTTTTATTTCCTCATAATCACTCTCAGCATATCAATTTCTCATGGCAGACATCTGGAATTCCAGAGCCTAGAATGAAATGCCTTTACACTCAGACTGGGTACAGATTTTAGCCTAGTATGCTACTAATACAAATAGTGGCTTCTGTTTGAAGTCCCTTCCCTCTGTGGCTGTGTCGCATGGCCACCATGGAATAGGTAAACTGGCTTATGAGGGAATCCTAGGAGTTTCTGGTCTTCCCAAGCAGTTTTTAGGGGTGGTGTAAGTATCCTTAATCCAGGCTGCCTGCAGACAGATAGGCTACAATGCTCTGCAAACATAGAGACCCTTAAAGGCCTCTTTCCTTCCATCTCTCTGTTACCTGGATAACTTAGGTCTAGTCTAGGTATCTATTTATTTGTGCTGTTAAGAGAATACATGTTGGGTTTCCACAGCTTACTTCCAGATGTCCCACTATGAGTCTCCTGCTTGGCTCCTGATGTGTCTTGTCAGCAGTTACTTGTCCAAGCTGGTGGTAGCCAAGATGTAATTGGCCATACAGTCCCTCCACACTGCAAGTGAGCCTCAAACACAACTTGAATTGCATTTTCCAAAACAGGCTTTGAGAGCATTTGGAGACATTTAGAGGGAAGGTAACTCATGAACTGAATACACTTGATATGGGCACAGCTGCGCTGTTTTAAAGCACGGCATACCTCAGAATTCTGACTCAGAACCTCTCATGGGCTCAGCAGAGGTGATTCACTGTCAGGGGCCTGGGGGCACTAAACATTGCAGGGACACATCTCCAGCCCCATCTCCTGCTGTTCCCTGTCTGCACCAAGGGTGGCCATGACCCCATAACCAGCCCTTGCTATGCCCCTTACTCTGACCCACAGACAAGGGCATGGCCATGTCAGGTGGCCCCTCTCCAGGCTCCCAGACACTAAAGACCTTGAAATCACAGCTTACCATACCTGCCTGAGGTATGGTATGCTTTTCAAAGGAGACAGCAAGGCTGATGTTAACCCCACCTGAACCCACGGCGCGCTGCAGCCCAGAGTACAACGCAGCAGCCAATGGTTTAAAGGAAAAAGACTAAGCTATAGATTGTCTTTATGGAGATGGTAACCACTTACAGCAAAATGGTTGATAAGATAACAAGGCAGCAATACCTTCAATTTATCTCAGCGGGGGGAGAAAATCATGCCCCGCTGTTAATGGTAACAGTTAAATACAGCACATCAAGCATCACAGTGAAACAAAGTACAATCTTCCGGCATTACAAAAGCATTGTATCAGTACAAACGCAGGGGAAAACCTCCTTGCTTTGTGCTTTTGTGCTGTCCCAAAAGAGGTCCATTTTCAGCAAGATGTCCCAAGAACCCAGCTGCTGTAAATTTTTTT
>VYXC01005593.1:111165-124957 GCA_013397175.1 Platysteira castanea
GCGGCGCCGAGCCGCGTGGAAACCCCGGGTCCGGGGGTCCTCACACCCCGTGGGCAGAGCGGTGTGCCCTGTGTGGGACCGTCACGCCGCGGACACGTCGGGTAACTTAGACGAGATGTTTGTCACCTCAGAAGGCTCAGGCCGCAGCCCTAATGGAAATTTGAGAACAGTTACTGAAGTTTGGAGTGCAGGGAGTAGATTGGGAGCTCTGGGAGACGGGGGAAGAAGTCAAAGTGCCTTCTCTTTAACAACCATGAATTAAACCGTCCGGGAGCTCCCCTGTGGGGTGTGCATGTGTGCTACTCGGTACTACGAAATTCAAACTGATGTCTAAGAGCCAGAAGCCAAGAAAAGTAACTATCTGTTTTTCTGAGGATGAAAGCGCCAGCACATTCACTTAAGAAAAAATATTTTTAAAGTTTATTTGAGTTGTCTGAGAGATTTTTCTGTAGCAGATGTTTATTGTCTAAACTTCATTTGCATCTAGCACAGCCTAATTTCAGTGGAAATGTGTATTGGAATGTGCTGCTATTCCCAAAAGCCCTTTCTGTTAATGAGACTCTCAGGGTGTGCCTGATAAATTACATGTGTTTACTTTTCATTTGGAAAGGCTTTACAGATACATAAAATATAAAACAGTTTGATTTCAGATTTACATTCTTGTCTTTTCCTTTGCCATTTTTAAAATTCTCTTTTTTGGCCACAGTGTATTGTTGTACGTGGAAGAGAAGGGAGAACTGCAGTGTGTGTGGTGGTGGTGGGGAAGGGGCATGCGGTTTCTTCAGTCAAGTCTGTTTGTGGCTATTTGGAAAACAGGAAAATATAATTCCAACAAAATTACGAGTGTCCTGAATTCAGGGTATCATATGTTCTTCTACAGGCAAAAGTAGGTAGAGGAAGGTCAAGTCCCATGCTCACTTTATTGTCACTTGTTGCTTTGACTTCAGGAATATTGATAGTAGTTTGGCTCACTTTTTGGATACAGAAATTTCTTATTTCTTTTAGGCACAAAGTTCCCAGTGACTCATGAGATGGTAAAAGCCCTCAGCTCCCTGTGGGACTCATAACCAGAGAGCCCACTGGAAACAGAGAGGAGAGATGTATGGGAGGGAGATGGGTGCTGAAGGGTTTTGGCATCCCTGTTATCGCAGGTTCCCTGTTGCCCCCTGCCCCTGGGAGCTGCATATTCCCTGAGAAAAGCTGCAGGCCAGGGCAACCAGTGAAAGCTATGACCCTGAGTTTCTACCTGTACCACTTCATGGTTCAGCTGGAGGAGACAGAGGAGGTTTGTCTTGCAGTAGGGCAGGACAGGGTTGTGGCCTTCCATGCTGCATCACTTCTTTCATGGCATGTGTGACAGAGGCACACATGCAGACACTGGTGGATGCTAGAGATTTTATCCCTGGTAAAGAGCCCCTGCTGTAATTTGAGAGAGTGCTTTCCCCTGCTGGGATCCTTGACCTCTGCAGGAGACCATGTTAACCACTGGAGAAACCCCAAAGCATGCTGGTGGGCAAGGAGATTGCACAGGATGGGCAATATCTTGGTGCCTACTGATGACCCCAACTGCTCTCTCCATCCTTGGAGCTGGGATGACAGACATCAGCCAAATAGCTGGAGAGGGCAGCTGAATTGGCCTGCACATGAGTGTGATTCTTGCCGTTGTACCACTGCCTTAATTTGTGTAATTTAGCAATCACCGTTTTAGCCAGCACATCCGTGAGGAAGTACAGCCAGACTGCACCTGCAGTGCAAAGAGGTTTATCCTTCTAGTGGTACCTGGTGGTGCAGCGATAGGGATCCTCTGCTTTAGAGAAAATAAAACTCATTTCCAGTGGTTTCAAGAGTCTGGGATGCTGAGGTACCTAACCATGGCAGTGCTGGGCAAGCAACATGCCACAGACAGGTTCTTCAGGTTGTTTTTTAAATATCTTGAACTGAGGTCCATAGTTTGCAGCTAGTATGTGACTGGGGAAAACTTGTTTTGAGGAGTAAATCGTTGAGCTGTCACAAAGCAGTGACTCAGGTTATCCTGAACCTGGCTGTTGTTGTCTTGCCATTATAATGCACAACCAACATTAATTTTTCTAATTGTTACAGAAAGAATGTGCTTTCTGAATTACTGGCTACAAAGCAGGAGGTAAACAAAAGAAGACTATGGCTGAAAGATATTACTTGGAAATAAATTCTAATTTATTACATTATTATTTATATTAACTTCCAAATGTCTTTCAAATGCATGATACTCAGTCAGTGAGAGTCTTGTCAAATAATAATGTTACAACTTTCATTGTCTTCTTACTAGCTCGTCAGAGGCAAAGATTTACTTTTGTGATACTAAGTTTGCTATAATAATTTTGAGAGAAATAATTACCAACCATGGCAGAGACTGTATGATTTCTGCTGATTGAGTGCATCATCCTTGCCTTCAGCCAGGGGAACTGGTATAGCACCATTACCTTTAGTAGAGTCATGACGGTTTACATCTGCTGAGTTGTGGCTGATAAACTCCTATGTCTGGCATATAATTCTCTTCACAGAAAGATATGTATTTGCCCTTTGATAGATGAGTGTGATCATTCACTTGAAAGTGACTTAAAGAAACATCTATTTTGTTGCATGTGGTGCTCCTAAATGATAGGAATATTATTCTCTCAGGCAGTCATCAGCCAGTCTGGTGAGTATTGCTGGTTGAGCTGTTATTAACAAATACTTTCCTAGTCAAATGTTATTGTTTATTTTACAGTGGAAAGCACTTGCAATTCATATGGACACAGTGGGATTTTGTTATCAGCCAATACAATGAAAGACTGTGACAGTTTATGTGATAACAGTGCGCAGATTGTAACTGAATTACAATTACACTGAACCTTAGCTGAGGTGAAGTTTTTCTGTCGAGAGCTTCACTGTTACCACACTTCAGAAAAGAATTTAAGAGCTCAAGGGCCCAGTTCAACTCCTGGGAAAGAAATGAGGTGGTTGCTATCATCTTCAGAGTAAAAAAGGACCAAGGACACCAAGCAGCAACTGTGTTTCTTGGATGTCTTTCCCAGTGGACTTCTTCAACCAAAGTAGTTTAGACCTATGAACTAGAATGGGGAAATAACAAAGGGTAAACACCAAATTATTTTCTCAGAAAGTGATTTTAAAACATCCTGAATGTACTAAAGAATTCAAGTCATTTCACTGTAGGCTTTCATCAGATGACTTCTTTGCTGAAAGAGGGAATCAAGGAGAAGGAAGGGTGGGAAAATAGGGTGTGTGTCATCCTTTGAATCCCTTTACTTTCATCTGGGATGTGGTTTGCTCCTCCCCTCATCCTCAGAAGGCACTTGAAAATGCATCTCTGGCTTCCCAAGTGCCCAAAACAGTCTGTTGGGTCAGCAGTGGCCAACACATATTACTGATCTTAAGAAACCTGCATATAGAATCATAAAATCAGAGAATGGTTTGGGTTGGAAGGGACCTTAAAGATCATCTGATTCCATCCCTACTTCACTTGATACCTGTCCTTTGAAAGTGTCTTTAATATGTTTGGATAATGTTTATGTCCCTTGAGTAAATAAATGCTCTGGTCAGGAGCTCTAGCTCTTAATAAGTTCCCTAAACTATTTAATTTTGGGCCCATGAGAAGTGTCCTCCCATCCAGCAAATATTTTTTTCTTAATCTTCCCAGAAAAAAAAAAAAATACAAATTTGATTCACATGAAACAAGGGCTGTCCTCATCCCCTTCCTTGCTTTCTTGGAAAAGTGAAAAATTGGCCATTTGCTCATCCTCAGTGCATACATTTGGGACATGAGCACTGATTGTCACTGGAGTATGCAGCAACTAAACTGCAACATTTTGGTAAAACAGTAAGTGCTTCTGACATCTTCTGATATTTTTACTGTGCAGGTCTCTTCTGATATTTATTGAAAAAAGACACATTGGAAGATCTGCTGTGAAAATGGAACCTCAAAGTCCATGGGAACGTGTTGCAGTAAATCTAAGTTGCAACTTAAAGAAAATCAGAATTTCTGAGAAAGACAAATTTGATGCAACTATTCTTTATTTTTAAGAAACCCAGGAACATTAAATATAAAGGAAAAATAAAAGTAAAATTAACCATAAAAACCCCCCAATACTTATAAAATATGACTTGCAATGTTTATTTTTAAAAAGGTAGCAGAAATCCAACTAATTTGAATGGGAAGTAGGATTGGCTTTACGATGACTGGCTTTCAGTGCATCTTCTCAGTTGTAAATAGCATGAATTTATACCATTAACTGTGGGAAGTTATTTTAGGCATTGGCAACATGCACACTGGCATCAAGACTTGGTACCAACTTTCTCAGGATCTTTCCTACCTTGGGCGAAGAAGAACGAGCTTAGGAAGCATAGATGTTGCCCTACTGCTGCAGGGGCAGTGACGGCTGGGTGGTGTTTTGGTAGTGCAGTGTACACTTAGGTCTTGTTGGGAGGAAGTGAGCTGCTTGATGTGCACACTGGGGCTTGCTGGGTCTGTTTGCCTGTCCTCCTCATGGCTCTTCTGTGTGTTTTTCAGCATGGAAGTTTTGTAGGGGGGAAACGCCCTTGAGCAGTTGGCTATGTTGCCCTTGCATTTCTGTGTCCAGGCTGTGTCTAAGCTTACCTACAGCCCCCGTGAGAGGCGTGCAGCAGTGCTTGACCTTGGTGCCTCATCAGTCACAGTCCCTTGCCCATGGCTCCTGAGTGTATGTTTTAGCTTAAGCACTGGGTGACATGGGAAGACAGTGATATTTATGTTGCATTTGTTGATTTTATTTTCAGAGCCTGGTTTGAGAGCCACTTTCCCAAATTAATATGCGAGGCTTGCTGGAGCTGGGGATACACAACGCCTGCCCAGAGGAGCGCTGGGAGGAACGTGGCTTGATCTCCCTCTTGTGGAAAATTATTGGAACTATATTCTTGTCATATTGAAGGAGAAGAAGTCCAGCATACATCAGGGAACGAATGATGGCAGCAGTTACCCTGCCACCTGATGCTCTTGTCAGCCCTCAAGGAAATGAAGAGGTGGACTCTCTGATTGTACTGCATTATAATTACACAGGAAAACTTAATTCAAGGGAAAAGGCCACTGATAAAATAGACCTGCCCACTATTTCATTTCTGATCCTATGTAGTTTCATAGTCCTGGAAAACTTGATGGTGTTGATTGCCATATGGAAAAACAATAAATTTCACAACCGCATGTACTTTTTTATTGGCAATCTAGCTCTCTGTGATCTTTTAGCTGGGATTGTTTACAAAGTAAACCTTCTTATGTCTGGGAAGAAAACTCTGAGCTTGTCCTCCACAATCTGGTTCATTAGGGAAGGTAGCATGTTTGTTGCCCTGGGAGCCTCCACCTTCAGCTTGCTAGCAATAGCTATTGAACGGCATTTGACCATGATTAAAATGAGGCCTTACGACGCAAATAAAAAGTACAGAGTGTTCCTTCTCATTGGTACCTGCTGGCTTATTTCAATTTCCTTGGGTGCCCTCCCCATCCTCGGCTGGAACTGTATAAACAACTTACCAGATTGCTCAACAATTTTGCCTCTGTACTCCAAAAAGTATGTTGTGTTCTGCATTAGTATCTTCATAGCCATTTTGGTCGCCATTGTCATCCTTTATGCCCGTATCTACATACTGGTTAAGTCCAGCAGTCGTAACGTCACCAACCACAATAACTCAGAGCGGTCCATGGCGCTCCTTAGGACTGTTGTGATCGTTGTTAGTGTCTTCATCGCATGCTGGTCTCCACTGTTCATCCTCTTCCTCATCGATGTGGCCTGCAGAGTCAAGGAGTGCTCTATCTTGTACAAAGCCCACTGGTTCATTGCTCTGGCCGTCATCAATTCCGCGATGAACCCCATCATCTACACCCTGGCCAGTAAGGAAATGCGTCGGGCTTTCTTTCGCCTTGTTTGTGGCTGCCTGGTGAAATCCAAAGTGGCCAGATCTTTGCCTATTCAGCCCACACCAGATCACAGTCGAAGTAAATCCAGCAGCAGCAATACCCAGAAGCCAAAGGAAGATTTCCCACCAATGAATGTTCCCTCTTGTATTGCTGAGAAAAATGAATCTTCATTTCACAACGGAAACTTCTGTAAGTAAAGGACTCCTCAAGACAAGTATTTTTCTGTGGTTTTTAGGTTTAAGCTACAAGTGTAGTTTAAATATTCATGCACTTCAGTCACAGGGGAAAACACTAACCATTTATTTAACTTTGAGGACTTATTTATCAACAATCATTTGCTTTGGGTGTTCATTCAGTAACACACCTGATTCAGCAAAAGCCTTTCATGCTACTCAGCAGCCAGGACAAAGTCCATGCACAGCTAACATCACCACATGCCACAATGGCATTGCATGCTAAGGCTTCATTTGGCACCTCCTGATCTTGCAAGACATCACTAAAGCCTTTTAGAAACTTCAGCATTCACTAAAGACTGCTGACAATTGGAAGATGAGCCTGATTATTGCCAACTGGGAGAAGAATTCATTACATAAGTTGGTGATTATAGTTCTCTGTATCTTGCTGTTTTGTTAATGGTCTTATATGTATGTGGTATAAATAGCTGTATATTTGTACAATTTCTCATTAAAAAGTGATTGGTACAAGTTTACAACATGCTAAACATTGTATTGCAGTATACAGTGTAAGGTGACTAATTGTACAAATAGATGCGTTTCAATGGGGATATTTAAAATGAAGTAGTAGCTTTTAACTGTCAGAAACTTTAACAAGTCATATCAATGCAGTATTTTTATTTTTTCCACTGTTATTCGAACTTTTCATGTTTAGTGAAAGACAACATGACAGTTGTCACTGTGGCATTTCACAACATATTTTAAGTAAGCAGTAGTAAATAACTGTTGAGAGAGGATATATATGTTCACTATTTAAAGTAGTTAAAATGTGACCCCTCAATACATGTGTAACAAGTGTATGTGCTGTTTCAATGTATATTATTTTTGCTTTCTATTTCCAGTATATTTAAAAATGTACGTCCAACCTATGTAAACTTGTGTACATTGTGAATGCACTACCTAAGCAGATATCCTTTGGTTCTGAAACAGAGACATATCATTTCAGAAAGCAATGAACCACTGTTCCTATGGAGTTCCTTCTTTCCTCTCCAGGCCCTACCACAGTGTGGGATTGTGTTAGAAATTCTCCCTGGGAAGTTTAGCCAGTGGGACAATGTCCCATTTTCTGTCAGTGGGACCCTGGGCTTCTACCATCTCCGGACACTTCCGCAGGTACTAGAGGGAAGATGCAGTACAACAGGATCATGCTGAAGGGCATATCTCCGTTTATACCCGACCCTGCCTTGCATCTGGAAGGAAGGTTTATTTAGTTTGGAAGATCTGAGCCCCAGCCCCAACCTTTTGAGAGGCTGTTTCAGAGAAGCCTGAAAACAACTGTATAGTTCATCGCTGCTTTACCAGCCTGAATATAGGATGGTGTTCAGCCCCAGAGGGGTTCCCTGAGTCCTGGAGCAGTAAAGACTTCACAGACGTCTGGTTTCACGTCCCCGTGGAAGTGGCCTGTGGTACTTCCATCAACTGTATTTTATGGCTGGAGGCTTCAGTGGAGTTCGATGGGAAGTTCTGGGACAAGTATCCATTGTCTTTCAGTAAGAATGTATACATCTAACTTCATTGGGCTCTTTCAAAGATTTGTGTTTAATGTCTCAAAACACACCTTGCCTTATGCACAATCAGAAGTAGTTAAGGCTTTTTTTAATACACAGCCTGAAAGAACTCAACCTTAGCTTTACTCTGGTCTTAATCATTTAAAGCAGCAGCATTAGACTCTTCTCATGTATGGATAGTGTATAAGTTGTGTATTGTATGTAGCAAAAGCCTTTAAAATGTAGAGGTTTGCATTGTGATTATCTTTTACAAATTAACAGTCTGTAAATGTTTTATGCTGTTAGAAAAGTGTGTGAGAACAAAGAAGAATTGTATTTGAATGAAATAACTGTGAAAGAGAGTAGTAAAAATGAAGTAATTTCTACCAAAAACGTTGAAAAGCAGTGCACTTAGAGAAAAAGAAAAAGCTAAACCAAGCTAAGCATGATGTAACTATATGGACTGTAGATACAGGCTGCAGGCTCTGTAGCTTTGTGAGAAATAGAACTGGTGACATTGCATTGCCATGGCTTGATTAGGTTTTTAGATTTTACGTTGCTGTTGGGCTGTATTGTGGTAGTTTTCCCCTGAAGCTGTGGCTTCTAAAACTGCCAGCTAAGGTATCTGTATCCTTGTGTTAGTTCCTCAAGTGGTGGCATGTGGCAGCTTCCTTGCTATTGTAGAGCAGATAGGCCTTAGGAACACAATGGTTTGGGAAAACATCTTGGCTGAACCCACACCAACCCTTATGTCAAGGATGTTACATGATTCTTGCTATGTAGATGAAAAATAAAGAAAATTTTTTAATGGACAGAGTCCAAGAAAATGTACATAAAAGTGAGTTTTAACATCTGCATTCTAGCCTTAGCTATTGTCAGTGTTGGTGCAAGATACAAATGATGCAAAGAACTCCACTGTTAAAGGCCATGTGATTGCTTGTTCGTACAAAACCATTTCATTCTACTTTGATTTCCTTCTCTTATTTTGGAGCTGTGGGGATATTTTGTTAGTTCACTACCCTGCTGTAGTAGAAGCAGGTTTCTAAGATTCATGAGTTCACATGTAACACTGATAATGCAATTTACAAACTACTTAGGACTGAAGAGAAAAAAACCTATTGTCAATACAGTCTTCAGTGAGTACCTCCGCTTGGGAAGTATCAGATAAGGCATAGATTGTGGAAGATTTCAGAGCAGAATTTTAGGACAAGTCAAGGGTTTAACAGCAGTGGACCTTAAACAGCCAGGAAAATGACATACCCTTGAAGTTGGAAAAAGATGAAGAATATCTTCTTTCAGGGTAAAAAATTTTAGGGTAAAATATTAGAAAATTCCTGCAAACACATCCCAGAATCTAAGCCTTTTATCATCTACGCTGATGTGAGCGTAGAGGGAACCAAATTAGATTTTCCTTTCCAGTTGGTTTTACGTGGAGCAAAGGCTACAAAGGAGACTAACATTCATATTATTTCATGAATTGGAATATTTGGTTTGATTATGGATTATGAAATAAATGCAAATCCAGCCACCTGTGGAGAAAATAAAGGTTTTCGCAATCTGCTTTCCAAGAGTCTTTTATTGCCAACAGTCTTAGAGAGTGTTTTCAACTCATTAGGTACCAGAAACATTTTGAAAACTTCTAATAAAAAGTCTTAAACCTTTAAATGAAAGATGTCAAGTAGCAGTCATTTTCCAAAGAACTGTGAAAAGGTTTTGGCCTTCTATGGAAAGCATTCATTTAAACTCTTGAGTGTTGTGCCTGAAGGCAGTACCCCAGAGCCAGGAGGCTGGCTTGGTTGAACAGGGATCTTCTCTTAGAAATGGGACTAAACTGGAAGGTGTGTGCCCGGTGGAAGCAAGGTTAGGTGACACGGGAAGAATACTGAGATGGTGTTTGCCAGTGTAGGGAGAAAATTCGTGTGGTCAAATCTCAACTGGAGATGAAGCTGACAGAAATGTGGGGGACGATAAAAAGAGTTATTTCAACATCAATAACAAAAGGCAGCTTAGAAATAAAATCAGCCCATTAAAGGTGAGGATGGTCACCTCACAAACAGGGAGACAAGGCAGAGGTGTTTAACGCATTCTTTGCCTCTGTCTTCAACACAGATGACAGACCAACGGGATCTCAGTGCCCTGAGCTTGATGGACCATGACTGCAAGAATGATCAACTCCCAGTGGACCCTGAAATTGTGCAGGACCTGCTGCTCCAGCTGGACCCCTACAAATCTATGAGGCCTGATGGGGTTCATCTGGGAATCTTCAAAGAGCTGTTGATGTCATTGCAAAACCTCTCTCAATGATTTTCATGGGGTTTTAGGAATCCAGAGAGGTCCCAGCTGACTGAAAGCTGGACCGTGTTGTCCCAAGTTTCAAAAAGGGCAGGAAGGAGGACCCTGAAACTATGGGCCTGTCAGTCTCATTTCAGTGCCTAGTAAAATCGTAGTCAATATTATTCTGGGAGGAATTGAAATCCTGGAGGACAATGCAGCCATCAGTCACAGCCAGCATGACTTCATGAGGCGTAAGAGTCCTGCTTGTCAAACATGACTTCCTTCTATGACAAGGTAACCCACCTCGTTGATCAAGGGAGGCTTCCCTTGATGAAATCTTTTGGGGTTTCAGCAAAGCTTTTCGCAATGTCCCTCTCAGTATCCTTCTGGACAAAATGTCCAGCCCACAGCTGGATAAATGCATCATGTGATGGATGAGAAACTGGCTCATGTATCAGGCAACAAAGGGTTACAGTGAATGGAGTGACCTCAGACTGGTGACCTGTCACTAGTGGGGTTCCACAGGGCTCTATCCTCAGCCCTGTGCTCTTCAACATCTTCATAAATGACTTGGATGCAGTACTTGATGGAATACTAAGTTTGCTGATGATACTGTACTGGGGGAAGTTTCCAGCTCCCTCAAGGAGGCCCACCTGTGTCCTGGAGTGCATCAGGCACAGCATTGCCAGCTGGGCAAAGGAGGGGGTTGTCCCACTCTATTCTGCAAGGGGGTGGCCTCACCTCAAGTGCTGTGGGCAGTTTTGGGTGTCACAATATAAAAAAGACAGTAAGTATTGGAGAATGCCCAAGAGGAGCTGTTGGAGAAGGCCATGAGGATGGTGAAGGGTTTGGAGGGGAAGCTGTGCGAGGAGTGGTTGAGGTTACTTGGTCTTTTCATCCTGGAGGAGACTGAGAGAAGACCTCATTGTGATCTACAGCATTCTCATGAGGGGAGGGGACCTCTTCGCTGTCATGACCAGTGATAGACCTTCAGGAAACAGAACGAAATTGAATCATGGGAAGTTTTGGTTGGATATCAGGATAAGGTTTTTCACCCAGAGGGCAGTTGGGCACTGGAACAGGCTCCCCAGAGAAGTGGTCACAGCACCAAGCCTGACAGAGCTGAAGAAGCATCTGGGCAACTCTCTCAGGCACATAGTGTGATTCTTGGGGTCTCCTGTGCAGGGCCAGGAGTTGGACTTGATGATCCTGATGGGTCCCTTCCAAGTCAGGATATTGTATGATTCTGTTAATGCTGTGCAGCTGAGGGTGGCAGGCTCTGCATCCACCATCCCCAGGGCNCCTGCCAGCACAACTAAGGACACTCCCAGCAGGAGCAGGCCGTGCTAAGTCTGGAGACACTCCCTTCTCATGGCCAGACTCATGGGGGCCAGGCATAGGAGCAGCAGCGATTGGGGGTTTCTGATGCTGCCCTGAGGCCCCCCAGCACCTGAAGAGGGCTGGAGGCACTGTACAGAGGCATGCAGAGTTTGCAGGTGCCCCGATGCATTCAGAGCTGCATTGCTTCTCCCCAAGAGCAGCGTAACTTCCCAGGGCATGCTCAGGCTCAGCTTTTCTCCAACTGGTCAAAAGGGAAGGGCCTTTGCAAGAAGACACGTGGTCAGTGGAGGAAGGGGATTAGGGTTAGAGCTCAGCACAGCTAAGCTTCCTGCTGACANGTGCAGGGCCAGGAGTTGGACTTGATGATCCTGATGGGTCCCTTCCAAGTCAGGATATTGTATGATTCTGTTAATGCTGTGCAGCTGAGGGTGGCAGGCTCTGCATCCACCATCCCCAGGGCTGGAGGAAGGCTTTATCCCTGCTTTCTGGGAGCAGGGTCAGTCCCTTGGCCTATCTGCTTGGAGGGCTGTCTGCTCCAGTTATGACGGGCATGGCTGCCCCCTGGGAAGGGACACTTTGCAAGACGCAGCTGTGGCGAAGGTTTGCGCTGCGTTCAAGGCTTGTTTCCAACTGCTCTAGTAAGGTGATGGAAAACACACCTGTGTGTGAAGTGCCAGGTACCAAAAAGCTGGAGTCCTAAAAGTGAGCAGTCAGCTCCTGCTGAGAGGAGGTGTGCTGGTGTTCACCTGCAAGTGCCATTTCACCTGCCAGCACAACTAAGGACACTCCCAGCAGGAGCAGGCCGTGCTAAGTCTGGAGACACTCCCTTCTCATGGCCAGACTCATGGGGGCCAGGCATAGGAGCAGCAGCGATTGGGGGATTCTGATGCTGCCCTGAGGCCCCCCAGCACCTGAAGAGGGCTGGAGGCACTGTACAGAGGCATGCAGAGTTTGCAGGTGCCCCGATGCATTCAGAGCTGCATTGCTTCTCCCCAAGAGCAGCGTAACTTCCCAGGGCATGCTCAGGCTCAGCTTTTCTCCAACTGGTCAAAAGGGAAGGGCCTTTGCAAGAAGACACGTGGTCAGTGGAGGAAGGGGATTAGGGTTAGAGCTCAGCACAGCTAAGCTTCCTGCTGACATGGAGACATTGTCCTGTCCACAGTACACAAAGTTGCAGCTTTTGTCCTTGCAGTCCCTCTCCACAGAAACATCACGGAGGGGACTACCCTTTTCTATTCTCACCTGTTCAGTGTGCCAAGCAGAAAAGCTACCTTTCGAGGATAGGCATCATCTGGCTCAGAAGGAGGGCCTCTATTAACGCTCACATGCATTCATGAAAATAGTATTTGTTGAGAACAAACACGTGTTTTCTTTGTCAAAGTACGTGGAGCTCCTGTGGTGGTGTAAGGTCAGTGTAACTGAGGTCCAGCTCCTCATGAGCCATTTGGTCCTCTGACATTTTTCATCCCTGATTCTACTGGGTTGAGTAATTGATTGATTTATTAATATTCAGTATCCAGATAAACCTTTTGGAATGGCACCCATTCTGCTACAAAAGTTGCCTCCCTTCAGGTCAATTAAGAAAACCCAAGCCTAACCCCAAACCCAACAAACAAACTCCTTTAAGGAACCTGAGCATAAGAGAACAGACTCAAGCCCACTCTATGTGCATTTTCAATCTAGTAATAGTGCTCACTGTTTTATTAATTTGGTTAAACATATACAAACTGAATAATCAGAAAACAGTTGCATGACACTTATATTCCAAACTACATTGCTCAAGGACTTCCTCAGAGACAAAATTTGTCTCTATAGCTAGAATATCACAGTCAGCAGAGAGGCAAAAACTTGAGATTCACAAAAGTGGTTAGGAATATAAATTATCACAATATTTCCACATACATTATTTTTCCTGCAATTCTCAGTTAAAAATGTTTCTAAAAGTAATAAATATTATTATATAACAATTGTACAATAAAACTCCCTTTTACAGCAAAATAGTCACATTTTAGTTTTGTCGTTGCTGCCCACACAATGCAAAGAAAAACATTTCCCTTGAAAGAAGAAACCTGGCTTCTTTCAAGTTTTAACTCTGCAGGACTTTACTGAGAAGCAGTTATCACACCAATCCAGACAAAAAGGACACAAATATATACTAATTATAATCTTCACATTCTTCACTTAATAGAAAATTTCACTTAATTTTGAATTATTGTATGCCTGGGTGTGTTTGGTGTCGTTTTCCTCATGGAAGAAAAAGGAGGACTGCTGGAAAAAGCTTTCATTTGACCTGGACTGTATTTGATCTTCATGATAGCTACATAAACTGTAAATCTGCCTCTTAATCTCAAATTCTGAGGCTACCTTTGTTTTCTGAGTCATCTGCACTGTGTTTTACACAGTGGGGTAGCAGAATGAGTCACCCAGTTCCAGCTTCTTTCTTCCTTTGGTTTCCATGACCTGTTCTGTTGTCAAACAAGGTTTAAACACTCTTTATATGGTGCTTTTGCTAGAAATGTGTAGCTGCGAAATCT
>VYXC01005593.1:124994-145525 GCA_013397175.1 Platysteira castanea
AAAGGCCCTGCCCTGCATTTTCTCCCTGGAAGGCTTAGGAGATATTTACGTCATAGTGTGCAGAGGAACAGATCAGGGCTTGTGAACATAAATGTCTCAATAAGAGATGAGCAGTAGGCTTTATATCCCCAGAGCTTCTGCTTTAACTCTATCAACCAATTAGCCTGTTTATAATTTGGCAACAGCTCTCTATTCTCATTAGTGGCTTAAATGCCTACTGGCTCATGTTTCCAGGCTTCACATTTCTTATCCCTGAAGTTTTCTCACCCAAGACTCTTGGGAGTGAAGTTTTCACTCTCTACCCAGTGCTCCGGTTAACTGCAGGCAAATTGTATGTCCATGTTATCTCTTCCACAGGCCTGCTGTTATTCCCACTGCATCCCGTGTAGATATGACCAAGGTCCACAGACACTGTGTGCGAGTGGCTGGAGTAAGCCCAGCTGATCACAGAGCATTAAGTGGAAATTCACCCACATCCTCACAGCTTTGAACAGGTATAGATTTGTGAAGGGTGCAAACCTCAGTTTGGGCAAAAAACCCCATGTAAGTCAAAGTGGTTTTGACAGTACGCTAAGGTATATCTGAATTTAGACTTTATGCAGACATATTTTGAAACTGTCTGGAAGATGAAAAGGGAAGTATGTCTCTTACTTCAGCTTAGACTTTATTTATGCAAATATGGATTATGGTTTACTTAATAAAAATTCTTGGTTCTACCACATACTCAGGATAAACATTGGAACCTAAGAACAAAGTTTTGAAAGAAGCTTTGGTTTGTAAGCTTTTTTCAGAATGTTCACAAGTTCCAAATATCCCTCTTATAACTGCAAATTTCCTAGAAGGTGCAAAACTTTGCTGGGTATCAAATTTACTGACAAATATCTAAATATGCATCAATTCAATTATTCATACATTATAGCTGGCATCTGGCATTGATCACAGCAGCATCACAGCAGCAATCCTCATCTTATTGCACATGATGTCTGGGGACCATGGTGATAAGAAATGTGAGTATATTATTACACAGTGTGGAAAAAGTATGAATACAGGTTATAGAAAATTTAGTGCTGGCAGGTGATATTTACCAGACTGTTAAACATTTTGTTCCAGTAACAGTGCACATTTTGCTCTCAGGTCTTGCTCCCAGGACTATGTCCTTTGTTCAAGCTTTTATTGAACATGTCTGGCAGAGAGATTTTGGCAGAACCAGTGTTACCTCCTATTGTGAACCCTGTAGGAAGTGAAGTGGAGTGAAACTACAGTATGACTTTGAATCCACACTGTATGTGCAAAGCCCTGGGCAGGAAGGCAGGCATTAAGATTGCAATGGAAATTGCAACTTCTCATATGGTGACTAGCTAGACATGGTTAGTTTGAACATTCTCTTCTTGCATAAGGAAAGGGAAGCTGGGACTCCTCACTCAGAGCAAATTCCCATTTGTCAGAAGGTAATTCAGTTTTCAAACCCCATTTTTAGGTTTCATTGCTTCTGAAGCATCTGAAATAATTGACGGTTTGGGAACATGATTGTACCTAGATGCCCAGCCTATCACTGCCAGCAACATTGGATGAATTTTATTAACTTAATAATTAGTCTAGATCTGCAATAAAAAGAATCATCTGGTTCACTTATAAGTGTTCTTTGTTTAAAGGCTTAGAATGTGTTTTCATTGCCATTAGTTCCTATAGTTGCAACACAACTGGAATCAAAACTGTTAACCAGATAGGTCTCAAACTCAAAGTAGACAGTCTTGCAGAATATTTGGAGTTTCAGTTCTGTCTTCTCAGCTATTTGTTGGAAAACCATCAAAAGATACTATAATATCACCTAATCTCAGTGATTTCTATTGAGTCTAGAAATTTTTTCTTTCAGTAAAATCCCTTGAGTTGAATTCCTGAGGTCAAGGTACTGAATTACCACAAGCAAGGGTCTAGTCCTTGAAATTGCATTAAAAAAAAATTAAAAAGATTAAGGACTCCAAACCAAAGGTGAACATTAAAAGATTGACATTATTATGCTGTCAATCATCAGGTTTTCAGCTAACTTCTCAGCATTTAAATCTATCTCATTACTTTTGCATCTCTTAAACTGGTGGCAGTGTTGGCTCCTCATAGAAATGAGCTCAGCTGCTCTAGCAGTTTCAATTAGTTCTTGCTGAAATCAGTTTAAAATGGTCTTTGACTCTAATGACAACCCTTTTGGAACTGCTGTCCAAATAGCTTCACAGTTTATTTGCCCTTTTCATAAAGGGGAAAGCCAAATCTACCAGAGTGACAAGGACAAAAGACATGGCAGGATCCACGAACTGAGTGCTGACTGGCACACACGCTCTTCTTTCTTGGACAGTTTTGAGCCTGTTTGGCTCCCAGTGATGTAGAAAAGGCTCTGTATCCCCTTGTGTGGCCAGACAGGACCCGCTGGCCCATCACATCAGCAGGGCACTGTCAATTGCACCTAGTCAAGATACACGTAACCTTTGCATCATCGGTGGACGTGCTGAGCTGGGCAAACTGGCTGTGCTGACAGAGCAGCTCGAAATAGCCACATTTCCCTGGAGGCAGAGTTTGTGAAATACAGTCTGGGAAATTTAGTATTTCTGTCGAGCTGTTTCATTTTGTGTCTACTTGACACCTGCTTTAATTTCCGAAACATGCAGCTAAAGTGGCTGTGAAGTTATTAAAGCTACAGCTGGGACAGTGGTAAAAAAATTAAGGTATTTATTTCAGTGTATGCTTAGTGCCTTCAATTCACACACCCAAATCTTGTCACATTTTTCCAGGATATTTAGGAATCCAAAACGGACATGGGAAGCATGTGGGCTTTTTGAAAACATCTAAGGGCATTATGCAGCAGACTTTTACTGAAATGATATGCAATATTCAAAGAAAAAAAGACACCTTGTCTCATGGGTAGTGATATCACACTGAAAACTTTCCAGAACTACTACATGGCTACGGGAAGGTTAGAGCATGGAATAACGTTGGATGTTATTGAAAAACAGATGAAAAAAAGAGGGAACTGAGATAATTCAAACTGGAATATGGTGAGACATGGATAAATAAAGTAATTTTTTCGAGACTCTCAAATAAAGTCATTTTGGTGGATACTACTTTGGGATATAAGATCTGTTCCTATTTCCTTGCCACTCCTAGTCTTGTAAAACAATTTAAGAATTCCACAATACTAAGTGCCATACTGATTTGGGTTCAAACGCAGCATTTAATTGCTCTCCTTTGCTCTCAGCTCCCATTCAGACCTAAAAATATCAAAAAATAACTATCTGCAGTAAAATTAATCACAAGCATTTGGTTCACTAATGTCTTCGTTTGGCTTCTGGATGTCTTCATTACAGAATCAAGCATATTTTTACATAGGCACAGAATACACGATTAGTCTTAGGTGTCTCAATAATTGTCAGTTTTGGGATTACCCAAAATCAAACTTTCAAGTTGCAAATTCACCATATTTAAAAGCAGAAGGTACAAGAAAATTATTCAGAATTTTAACATGATAGTCCTGCCTGAATATATTCTAAGCGAATTCTTCAGTCAGTTTGATTCTGGTTTGACGAATTTTTAAACTTAGCAAATACTTAGAACCAAATGTAACTTTAAGTATACTGCAGGGTAGGCAGGTACTTAACCTAGACTTACCCTGCTGAGTTTTCATGAATCAAGACTGAAGATTTGATTTGAGAGACTGGTGCTAGAGAAGACCTTTGATTGCTGAAGGCTAAATCTTGATTCTGGCACAAGCACTGCCTTTACAGGAACTGTGTCTATTGAATTTGACTCATAATAAGATTCATAGAATGGGAAAATAACTTTATATAATGCTTAAATGCGAACAGTACAAACATCCCTTAAAGCATTTCCAAGTACCAAAAGGCAAGGGCATTTCTGCCAGAAATGTGTCTTTATTGTATGTGTATTTTTTAAACTTGATATTTAGGAAAAAACAGTGTACTTGCAATACCTATCACTTGCTGAAGGCCAAAATGAAGTTATGCTTTGGCAAGTAAACGCAAGTGACATCATTTGCAAAACTGACCACTGAGTTCAGATAGTTTTCACTGCTTATAAGAAGAAAAGATTTTTAAGATATGTCTTTGAACAGTCGTGTACATCTTGTATTAAGCCTATTAAACACAAGTTATTTGAACTTGTCTAATCGTTATGCAACATCTCATTTGAGACTGTTAGTTTAAGGACACCTAGATCTTCACCATAAGCAGAAAACTACTTATAAATAACCTTAGCACTGAAATTAATAAATTAAAGTTACAGTATATTGTTACAATGTCATTAGAAAAATCAAAGCACACAAGTTGTACACATAGAGATCACACCAAATCATTGCTAAAGCAAGATACAAATGTTTTAAATAGCATCATATAAGAATTCAAACTTGACGTCAGAAAGATAAAATCCTTTTGATATCAGTGACACTGAATAATACTTTAAAAAAACATTTTATGCTAAGTTTCTCAGTTGGAATACTAGTTACTGAATTGAGATTCCTTCCATGGTTAACTAGCATAATCCATCTGTAATCCCCATAGTTGTGCTTCTTAGGTAAAATCAGAAATAAGATTTGTAATATTAAATTTCTCAAGAAATTGAGACTATTGAATCCTATTTTTTTGTCTGAACAATCACAATTGTCATTTTTTGTTTTGGTAAAAACACATGGCACAGAAGATAGTCTTATACTGTCAACAGACTGACCTGAAAAATAGAAATATATACTGTATTTATATATATAATGTGTATATACATTATCAACATTCACATTAGAGAATCTGAACAATTTTGTTGAAATTACTTTTAAGAAAGCCTTTTGCTGTGATTTCATGTCACATAAAGCATTGAAAATGTTCAAGTGTACCATATGAAATGGGCTTTCTTAAACCTAAATAAAACATACTTCTGAAATGTATGTGAATATGTGAATATGCATTTTTTAATGTATATTTTCTTTTCAGATATGCAGTTTCTACCACTTAGAGCTTGCAAGTTGCAATAACTAAGAGAGTTATCTTGAGTCAGTGTTTTCTTTCAGCAGGCTGTTGCAGGCAGAGTTCACTCACTGAAGAAACTATAGGCAAATTATTCTCAAGATGATAGTTGATGAGATGACTTATGCTGTCAAAGACACGATCTTTTGTACGAACCTTCAAAAAAAGGGATGCAAGAAGATAGATTAAAAAGTAAGATACTTTCCCCCTTAACTTCACACTAAAATTGTCTAAGAATAAAATGACAAAATCGTATTTTAGAGACTGATGCCTCTTCAATCAAAATTGGTAGAAATTTGGCACTTACCCAGTGTGGCTTCTGTTTTATCTCTTACTCCCTCTGTTTTCACTAAACAGCTATTTTGTATGCAATTCCATGGACCAGCCTACTCTTATTACTCTTTCTGAATACGTCTGCTTGAAAACTTTCTGTACATGATTCTGTTTCACTGTAAGTTGCATTTTTAGATCAATTTTTCTTCTTCAAGGGACCACCTGCTTCTTTTAGGTGTTTGCACCTTTTTAATCAGAAAGAGCTATCCTGCCAGGTGTGTCAGAACCCAGTTTCTTTGTGCACCTCAGCATTTTTGTGCTTTTTTAAAGACCTTCTTCTTCTGCTACTCAAAAATTTCCTTCCCGGAAAGCGATCCAGCCACCATAAGTGCTTAGCTTGGGTTTGCCCTGTGCTGCACAGTACATCCCTGTGTCTTTGGAACTGAAACACTTCCGGGCAGGAAACATCATTTCTCTAGCCCATGTACCAGGCTAGACAAATGCCCTCTGTACCAGCATCCTGCTGGTATACAATACTACACCCATGACAGGGGTAAACTGATATTGCAGGATGAAACAGTCAAAATTATCAGAAGCCAAAAGCTAACCTATATTACAAAGCAATCTTTAATTACTTAGCCACATGTTCACAAAACATTTCCTTCCTATGTTTCAAAGGAGTAAGGCATACAACTGCTACAGGCAGCACAGGTCTAGCACAGGTCAAGCAAACATGTTGCACTAAAATTTTGTCTTGGGCTGGCTCTACACTGCCTCAAGCAAATGCCTCTGAGCACTGTGCTGAGTAAGGAATGTCTTCTATTCTCCTTGAACTTGTGTCAGGAAGAGAGAACAACTCGTGTTAAAACTTCCAAAAGTCATCTTATGCTGTGGTGGACAATTCTTCTAAAATAATTCAGTCTTCAACATTACGTTCTGGAAAAATTGCTAGAAGATTAACATAGGCTGTCACAGAGTAAAATAAAAAGGAAACAAATAACGCTGATGGCATACGATGCTATCTGGTCAGTCTACATGTAGTCATGTCATTGAAGTAAACCAACAGGCTCTCCCAATTTCTGAAGCATACCGCTTTGAAATGTCACTTCCTCTAAAATCAAACCATATTTTAAGAACTGAAAGATATCTTTAAAAAAGAAGTAACTTTACTTAGCTATATTCTGAGATGTTCTTATCGTAAGTTAGACACTCTATCATCAGCAGAGTTCTAATTCTAAATCCAGAAAAATCATGCAGTCCTCCATTTTAAGCATCCATTACCTGAACAAGGGATCTTTTTTCCTTTTTTACTTTTTTGTTACTGGATGAGAGCTGAAGCAACTGGACGGTTAACTCTGCTCTGAGAACACACCCTTAAGACCTGTTATGTGTCACTGGGTAATGTGTGTGAAATTAATTTTCAGGCAACATTTGTGTGAATCAGTCTTTAAGAACAATCACACTGAGACCACGCAGAGGAAATGCAAGCCACCGGCACGCTGTGGCAGCTGGCCACACACTGGCATTTTACTGATAATTCTCCACTTTGACAAGTTGCAAATAGGGCTGCTCAGAAGCTGTGTCAGGATCCCACAAATCGTACAGACAGCACAGCTGTCTGTAACTAACTGCAGTTGCAGAGAATCATTGTTCTGGAACAGTGCCTCCGAAGCAAGGCATTTCAGAGCCATTTGGGCCATGATGATACACGCAGGCTGAGGGAAGGGGTAGGTTCAGATAACAAGCAGGTCCCTAACCAAGGAGGTCAGCAAATTAGAGCTGCACTGGAGACAGTGCAGCAAAGATGGAGGGGGGCTCTCCAACCTGTGCAGGAAAAAAATGCCCTAGAAGTCATCACAAAACCTGAGTATTCCATGCCGCTCAGCACTGCAGCAGAGCTCCTGACAGGACATAGCATTCCTGCACTTGTCACATCACACAGCAGTGTTTCCCTTGCAGGAGCCTGTAACAGTTATTTGTGGGTTTATGCTGAAAAGGGAATTAGGGGACCTTGTTGCGGGAGTCACAAAACTGTTGGCAAATTTTAGTGATGGAGGCTGCCCCTCAAGAGGTGTAGAGCCACTCTCCTGGGCTGGTGTACCCATCAAACGCAGGACTAGGCAGCTGGCACCTCAAAAGTGCAAAACCATTCTTTGACTGGCCTCATGTGGCAAATGGAATTAACTGCAACAAGTACAATGGGCATTCCTCACTGCTGCAATACAGACTCTGCAGGACTGGCATAATTCTGCCACAGCTTTCTCAGCTCAGATGCCAACAGGCCATCTCCTTTATGGGAGTTTCTCACCTAGGGGCTGGTTATCTAAAGTTGTCCTTTATAGAGGAAAAGGAGTTGCCCACTTGCAGGGCCAAGAATAAAAGTCATGACAATGATTTCAATCTCTCTGAAGAGATTATGCCTCCACAGAAGCAGGACAGGACAGCTACAGAAAACTAGAGCTCTGTGTCCCCTCCATCCTGCTGTGAGGAAGGTCCCTTCATCAGCTAAGGGAGTCTTTGTGCAGCAAAAAGATGGAGCATGCTTAGCCCAGCTCTCTCCTGAGCATATATGAGGGAAAAAACAGAGGACCTGGTCCATATCCCAGCTAACAGAGATGTCAAGTAGAAATTGCCAACCTGCAGGCTAGCCCAACCTCCTTCCTTTAGCAAGAATGCTGAGGTGGCTTAGCTGCACTTTAGACCAGTTCTGCAGATCAGTGGTCAAAGTGTTAACTTCCCTTGGAATCAGGTCCCTAAGGCTCCCTGCAATGTGCAGAAATCATGCGCTAGGTCTTCTGCTAGGCATCAGGGAGAGAGTTAGAAAGGTGATGGCATATTAGAGATATGAGGTGGTGCTTATGATCAGCTGTGGATAAGCTGTAAAGAAGATTAAAGACATTTAGAGAAGATGTGTGGAGTCAGAAACCTCATCTATTAGTGAGGAGTCAGTGCTTACAGTTCCTTCTGGGTCCACCAAAAGAAGATGCTTGGCTTGCCCTTTGTGCATGCCTGTCAGCACATAGGAGCCAGGATTCGTGGTACTCTTCCTCACAAGGAAATCTCCACATTTCTTTAACAGCTGTTCTGCTTCTTTCCTGCTCATCTCTCCTTGATACCATGGCTCTGTACTCAGCTCTTCAGCTTCAGTCCGGACAGCTGCTCTGGATAAAGGAGGACTGGTGCATCCCATGGAGGTGGATTTCTTCAGCATAGTCTCAGATGTTTGATTCTTGAGAGCATCTTCAAATGGTTCTGGTTATGGAAATACAAACAAGGGCAGGATCATTCAGGGTAAATCATGTAGCAAAGTGGTGATATTCTGGTTATTTAAAACTGGATTTATTTTGCATTACAGCCACTTCTCTTTATGAAAAAAATGAGGGAAGATATACTTAACAGACTTACTGATTTATATAATATATTATGGCTGAGGAGTGTAATGTGTTTTAAATGTATGTTATGCACAGAAAGATACTGATAAAAATCAGACTGAACCTTGGCAGGATGTCTTGAAAGGTACTGGTTTTATTTCAGTAGTAGCTATTGTCAACAGCTGTATTTATATGATCTGGTACCAGGCAGATCTCTCTCTCCTTCAGTCTTTCTAGGTATGTCAGACAGTTTAATTTCAAATAAATTGCATAATAGGGGTACCTAATGTCATTATACTCATATCTGGTCTCTGTTCAAACAACTTATTCATTTAAAAATTATCCATTACTGAGTCTCCAGCCCAAGGCTATGTCTAGAAGGGAACATTCACCCTTACCACTCAGCCCACTCCTAGCTCCATCTAGGAAGAGAACCTTGCAAAACAGACACGGGTTAACACATTTAACGTCATTTGCCTAGCTAAAATCAGCCTTGGGGAAGCATCTTTTAAACCTCAGCTAAGTCCTGAACTCAGTGCAATGGTAGAGTTGAGTGGAAAGATCCCAACAGTCTTACAGAAATACCTAATATGTCACAGGATGCTTCATTACACGTTCTACTGACTTCTCAGAAGCTATTTACTCTTGCAAGACCTTCATCTTGCCCACCAGTACATATCAAAAAGAAATGTTGTTCTGTGCCCACTAAGCTTACAAAAGGACATCTGGGGACCAGTACAGTGAAGCAATACACCAGCTCTAAGTAGATTGTTCAGATGCGAGGAGTACACAGCCATGCTTGCATGGGGCCACAGAGAGGCTAGTTTAGGTCTGAGAAATAGGAAAAATACTGTACTGTCACAGCTTATTAATATCTCAGCCAGTTATTAAAGGTAGCTGATCAATGTCGTCACTATACTGCAGTCTACACAAAGTCCAACATATGTTTATCTTGACAAACCACAAACTTAGGGCTAATTGCCACATTTTCTAATACTACTTTTCTCTGATGTTCCAGTAGCTGGTAAGAGTTAACATCCCTGATTTCAAACAGCAGATTTTTCTCATTTCAGATCTATATTCACAGATAAATATTCTCTCAATATTCTTCTCTCTTCCTTTCTTTCAATCCAGTGTCTCACTAAGCTGTGGAAATAGAGCCGTATCTCAGCAAAAACATGCCAGGAAGATGGTTTTATCTATACTGAGATAACAGAAATGTAGATTCTTTATTTTACAAATAATTTGTAGGCACCAACTGCTTTGTCTCACTGCCTTTTAATTATGTGAACTGAATTAAATAAAGCTTGGATAAGCAATTTATTTGAGGTAGGAAGAGTAAAAAGAACCAAGAAAATTTTCTGTGTATCAAATGCTTTCACCATTACTTCACTTTATGTGTCTCCTCAAGGCTGAAAACAAAGTGTATTAGTAGCACCGATACAAAGCTATGGCTGATGCTTAAGCCATGGTTTTGCAGCTGTGGTGGTGATTCTAATCTAGGAAAAGCCTCCCTCAAAGCTGGAACGGATAGGACAGTAGACCTACGCAGAGCAAGAGGTAACTCGGCACTTTATTTCCGTGCTAGATTCCTTGTTGCACAAAGCTTTTGATAGATGCATTGACTTCCTCGTAACATACTCACAGGACAGGCTGAAGATAATTCTCCACCCATCCCCACCTTCACCCTCCTTCACTTTCCTGTATAGCAAGCTTCCTGATTAATTTTTCTTCTGACATAATTGCCTGTGATGTTAAGGATAACACAGACTGCAACTCACCTTAACTGAATTATTATACAGCCTAGCTTCAAGTCTTTAGACACCATTTTTTTAGCTCTGGCCAATATGAAAACACAGTGGATTCTAAAATTCACCATAATTACACCAAGAACACTAAATTTGAAAATTTAAAAAAATATTTTTTATATACAGAACTAATATTTGGTCACTTGTTAGAAAGGAAGTGAATAGGAAGGGAACTCACTCATGTCAAACAGATCCTTTCCCGGGCTGCTTGCTTCAGCATCCTCTGTTGTTCCACTGAAGGTACTTTCAGCATCTGCCTGAAGTGCCAGTAGAGCTTCTCTATTTATATGCTGGGTGTTTACATATGTTGGCAGCTCTGCTGGTGGTGCTACTTCTGATTTCTCTTCTGACATACTACAAATATCCAGAGATCCTAGAAAATGCAAGACTTTATTTTCCTTTTCTTTTTTAGTTTTGTTTTGTATTTGACAGAACAGTGTTGGTATTCTGACCAATTGTCAGCACACCACATCAGCAGGTTTAAAATTTCCTGGATTGAGAGATGTAATAATAATTGCTGGATCTAGTAGAAAAAATGTTGATTAATGGATTCAGAACTGTGTTTCAGTGAGGGTATGATGAGGCTATTTTCCAGGAGAAAAGAAAACATTTGTAAATAAAGACTGTACATTTCAAAAAGTTATATTCTGCTGGGAAGTCATGAGAGCAGGAGAAGGTATAAAATCCTCAGATGTGTGTAGATTAACAACAGAGAATGTATTCTGACATTTGAACCAAAGTGTCGCTAGAAACAGAGTGAAGTGATCTCATAAAGATGGATGGGGTGAAATTTTATATATGTTTTTAAATTACTTGAAATTCAAAGACAATAAAAGGAACATTATACATTATTTGCTGTTTGTTGAGCAGAGAGAATTGCTTCACATTTTGAGTTAGTCTTCTCACTTTAGGCTTTCCATTTGAAAATTCCATTTTGCCTACCCTAGTGGGTCAGATTTTCACAACAGATCATGCATCAGTCCCTTAAATATCATGGGGTTTTAAGATATAGAAAGTTAGCTGAAAGTTCGGGCAATTCTATTTATTAACTGCTCTGCAGAAGAAAATATTTCATGAAGGTGTGCATTTAAAAATTTATCCAGGAGTAATTATCAAATGCTTTTCACTGGTATTAACAGTAAAACTCAGACAAAGGGAACCTATCAACCAACTGCAGTTCATTGCCTTAAAACTTTGAGGCATCAGACTTTTGCATGCCCCCCAAGACCACGTGCAGTATTACAGCTAAAAGTAGCAAAACTCACCTTGTTTAACAGGCCCATGATGCCATTCTTCACTGAATTTTTCTCCTAAGCGATGGCTCTGATAATAAATTTGCTCTCCTCCCACTCCTGATGCAGACTAGAATGGACACATGTGCAAGGAATTTTTCAATTGCCTTTAAAATGCTCATATACATTACGAGTGGCTCTGCCAATTTCCTTGGATGTATTCTGTGTACCCTCATTCTTCCTTTCCAATTCATCATAATGTCAGAATGTATATATACCCCAAATACATTTGTGTAAGAGTAAGATATGACCAATGACTTTCACATGTTCTTCTCTGCTTTCTGCTTTTAATGACCCCCATGATAACAAATTATGCATCATTCCTTTAGTACACTTGTACTCATGTAGCTGGTCCTGACAACTTGTTGCTGGGAAAAGTGTTCCATGGAAACACACATGGGACCAGAAGACAGCCCCAGCACCCTTCAAAGCATGAGCTGAAAGATTCACATTGGTACCAGGGGATGCACTTGGGCACTGAGGGGACAATGTGGCTACAGACAGGATCCCTCTGGATTTAAGCAGAGTTGTGCTGGATCTGAAAGCATCTCTTAGGGGGCTACGCTGATACTGCAGTCAAACTTCCAACAGGAATGCTGGTAGAAATATTCACACTGACCTTATCTACATGAGGTGGAAAACCTACCTAGGAACCTGGCTGAATACTGATTGCTGCCAAGTCATTAACATAATGAACTGTTAGTAATGACTGCACTAGATTGTTTAAATGATTCTGCATTAAATCATTCCCAGTTAATGTGCACTATTCAATACTCTCTGAAGCAGACATGGTTCCTACAACTGTAGTAGGCCCCAGTGGATTTCTGTTCCTCGAACCTGGTTAAACTTTAACACCATGAAGATTCCACCACCTTTAATTTGTTGTGAACCTGCCTGCTGTGTTCTCCCCTTGATCTGCAGTGGCCATTCAGATAGAAACTGGCCACACAGAAAGGGCTGTGAGTTATAGACGGTCCCAAGATATCCACCATAAAACATAAGTCTTTTAAAAATTTTGGATCAATCAACAGGAGAGTAGGGATGGAATTGTACTGACCTGAGCTGTGTCTGCAGCAGTGGGAAGCCTTGTTTTGAGCCTGGCATCAAGGAATCCGCCAGGGGGAGGTATTTTATTTGGGATGTTGTTGTAATAGGGATGCTCTGTTTCCTCGTTATCATCCTCCGTCCATGGGTCCTCAAAACTCTGCATCCTGTTAGGAACAGAGTATTTTGTTTTGGCCCTCTCTTGTGAAGCACTTACAGATACTTTCAGCAGGTTAAGATTGCCTGTCAGGGGATCACTACTGCATATTTTATGGACACTTCAGCTACCATTTTAAGTCAGGAAGCAATGATGGATCATGCAGCAGATCTTCTTTGTTTAGATAAACTGACATAAACCTCCTTTGCAATGGACAAAATTCTTTATGCTGACTAAAGCGTGTTTTAACTTGGCTTTAAAGACCATTATAAACTGTGTTAACAAACAACTTTATCTAGCCTTAAAATAGCACTTGTAATATTACGACTTGATAGACTGGCAAGGCTCTAAATCTTTGTCTTTAGTTATGATTGCTCTATCGTGAATATAATTCTGCAAGAACTTCACAAAGTCGAGAGGTGTGAATACGGCATGCTTCCAAATTAGGATAGTAGCATTTTATATTCCCCATATGCCTGTTTTGCTCTAATATAAGAGATTACAGAGGGTACAGAGTGAATCCTAGTTCACTAGGATTTCTAGTAATGTTAGTAAGCACATAGCAATCCATGTCTCCAAAGAAAACAGAATGCTATATCCCAGCCTTTTGAATATACACAAACAGACAGAGTTTGTATCCTCCAGAGAACAACACAGTCAAATCTCCCTGCAGTACATCACATTCCTAGAAACACCACCCTAATATGAGAAATACTGAAACAGCATTAGTCATTTTGGAAGCCCAGCAGTCTGACCTACTCCATCTAAACTGACACAGCTGCTATGTCAGTAACGAGGAAATGCCACAAATAATAACCATTCTTGGCCATTCAGCTCTGCCTACCAACTACAGCACAAAACACATGATCATTTCAACATCACTGTGAAATCCATATTTAGCCTATTCTTTTGAACTGACTGTGCTCCTTTCATATGCATTAGGTAAACACTGCTTAGCTAATACAGCAGAAATCTTTTTGAAGCGCTCAAATCCTGTCTGTCTCCAGCAACATTGTCCACATTTTACCAAGTAAATTGAAAGCTAAAGAAGATCCTTTAGTAGTTTTCTGCAATAACACTCACCTATCAGGGAAAGCAGGTGTCTTAGAGGGACATTGCAAGTACTGCTTAAAGCGAAGCTCGAATGCTTGCCCTATGGTGCTGATGACATCCTGGGCCAGGCCATCACAGCATTCCAGTATATGACAAGCTAAATGAAAAAGATTGACACATGCAAATCACTGTTTATGTCATGGTGGGATGCACGGACCTATGACAAAACACCTACTTGTCGAGCTTAGCCGCCCTATTAGTGATGTGCACATTTCAACAAAACCCAATTGTGAGACAGTGAACTTTAGGCAATCGCAACTTTTAAAATGTTACATAAAATTGCACCGATGTGTAAGTGCAATAAACAAAGTCACAAATCTGTACCACTATTTTAACAAGTCCACAAAGAGAAAAAAATCTCACAAAATTTCACTTGTTATTACCTGAATGCAATAGATCATGTAAGAATTCTAAGCTTTAAACTGAAATTACAAAAATATTAATAGATGGTAATGATAATAAAAGCTTTATTTGCTTTCTTCAGTTTTATTACCACTTCAGTTTTATGTCCAATCACCCCAAGTTCACAAGCTGCTCTCTTCCCAAATTACAGTCTGAGGGAGGAGCAGTATCCGCAGATACTTTCTAGGTAATGACCCCTGATCTTATTCCAGGAATACAGAGTACAGAGGTTGGTACCTTTTCCTGGTTGTTTGCATGGAAACACTCACAGCAAACTGCAGGGTCACTGAAGAGTGCAGAGCCAGCAACCTGATTAACTCCAGCACTTTCCCATGTGCAATCTCTCTGAACCTCCTCTGACAGAGGCAGTAAAGGGTGAGGCTAGCAACACAACCTTTCTTCCTATAGAAGACTGAGAAACCTTTATCAGCTGTCTGACAGCCAAATCTGTAATGGTTCTAAATCAGAGAATGGCTTGGAGGTCTGAAATACATGGGAAAACATAAAATATGTGAAAACACAAAGAGGTGGACTTGTGAAGAGCTCACTCAACATTACAGGAGCATAGATGGGTACTAAGAGCTGGCAGCTAATGATCTGGATGAACATCTCAGTGTTACCCAGAGAAGTCCTAGGGAGTTAATTTTCCATATTCAGAGTTGGACAAGCACATTGTCTTGCTGGCTATAGCCTGGACTGGATTTCAAACTCTGGTTCTTTTCCAAGTCCTGCCACAGGAAAGTGGGTTCTTGTTCAAAGCAACTGATTTGTTCACCCCCGACTGCTTTAATAACTTGAATATAAACTCTTCAGCTGAAAAACTGCACTTTAGTACATGCCCAGTGTCCAGCTCACTGGAACCAAGTGCACTGGATGCCAGTGTCCTACATATAAGGGCTGGTGATGACATTTGTGTGAAATTGTTTTAGTTGAAGTAATACAGGGAGACTAAAGTTTAGATATGACTTTTAGATAGGTTTAGATATGACTTTTCAGAGGCTGAAATACTGGATAGACTTCTGAAGAGGCCAGAATAAAGGGCCAAGAAACCTGCAGTTGTGTGAGTATGGAATGTCTGCTGTCTCTTCCTCAGTAGCAGCAGAAGCAGCACCTCATTCAGCATGAGATGGCACCAGTCACAGTGCTAAACAGATACAGTGGTGTTCTCCTCTCACCTTGGAGCATCTGCTGTGCCAACCAGCAAGCTGAAATGCCTTGTCCAGGGAAAATGCCCCTAGCTGCATGTTGAAAGTGGATTCAGCAGACAAAAACAGGACCTCCATGTGTCCAAAGACAGAGGCAGACATCCCTGACTAGCAGTGAGACGTTTGTTTTTATGCCCTCTGCAATGCTGCTTTTGGCATTGAACAGTTAACCCCCATGGAAGGTGCAGATTTATCACCGTAAGGGTGGACCAAAAGTAGTTAGGCCAAACAAAGCTAAAATGTTTCCAGTCTATAACTAGAGTGTGAATTTAAAGAGGCAACATTGCTCACTGCTAAACCTTTCTGGATCTGAAATGAAGCATGAGTCATTAAGTAGTTTCAGTAGGTGACATAATGAGTAACCTGTTTCCTAGGATACGTGAATGGACTTTCAGCAGGTAGGAGATATGCTTCTTGTAAAAGGATGAGAAGGTTTGGCTCACACAGAGATGGTTTCTTGTGAATGTTACAGCAGAAAATAGACAGCCTTTAGCTTGCTAGATCCAGAATGCAAAGCACGAAGACAGCCTCTCCATCCTTGGGAAGAAATGAGTCTAATATGCAAGCTATACTACAGCACTGGTGGTAGGGTAGCGTCAGCAACAGCAGCAGTAACATTTTCGCTAGATACAGATGTAAAGATGAATTCCCTTTCAAAGTAATTTGCAGACAACACAAAGAATGACAGAATGGCAAGTGATGGTGAAAGAGGGCAATTCAGGTCCCTTGGTAAATCAGACCCTTTTAAAAAATGTGGTTTAACACAGGTGACATACAAAGTCACCGATCTGCAAACCACTGATATATACGCACGAGTGGGGAAAGCACCCATGGGAAAGCCATAATGCAGAAGGCTTAAAGATCACACCGTGAAAGAATTTCACACGAGGTAACAGTGCTTCACTGCAGCAAAAACAGCTTAGGAGGAACCAGCTGATGATGAGGACAAAAGCTATAGTGGCAGCCCCTGTTTTGCAGGTATCATATATCTTTTTAAAACAGCTGCAGAAAAATGAAGGAAGGAGGTACAGAAATTATCTGAAAGATGGAGGATGTGCACTGCAGCTGGAATGCTGCAGAATTCAACCTGCCAATCTTTTCATAAAGAAAACTAAGAAACTACTTGACCTAAATACACCAAAGGAAGACAACAATATCAGGTGCTCAGATGGCTCCCCAGTCTAGGATTGCCTAGCCCAACAAGGAGCAGTCACAGGAGGCTCAGGATAAACACATTCAGTGTAAGATGGAAGGAAAATTATACAGGAAGAACATAGTACAAAAGGAACATAGTATATAAAATCCACTCACATGGGGACAGAAAATACAGCGCAGGGCTTCTCCAAACCCTACAGAGCAGATTTCTGGTCTACAGTGCTAGTCCCTATGTTGACTGAGATCTCTCAGAACAGCTACATCAGTCTTGGATTTAGCACAAGGGTACTGCTAAAGCAGGTGGGCTGGAGAGCAGCTCTGCACCACGCACCTACAGTCTGACACTGGAGCCTCTCTGACGAGGGACACATGAGGTGGAAACGTAACGAGCATTGCAAAGAGCTGGACTATTCCCTACCTCCCACTCCCCATAAGTTTTCTAGATATTTCACTGATATTCAGCACATTAGTATGCTTAGTGCAGGTATTATTTATGAGCTAATATTCTCAAGCCTGGACATTTCTGCACATGGACACAGCACATTCTTCATGAATCATTAAAGATGACTACATGTGGAAGCTACTGAATTAGTTGTGCCAATGGTTAAGGTGGGCAGCTGAGGGTTTGCAGGATTGGCATTTTGGAGTTAAAGTGTCTGAATTCTCCAGAAATCCTGTTGGAAGTACCTAATGTCGTTATTTTTGGAGCTAGTCTGTTCTTCTCCATGATCTATGAATAGTATATTACAAAATACTTTGTATCTTGCATTAAAACCTAGTGAACACAATCAACGAGCAGGTCCCTGTCCCTCACTGATACCTACTACAGCAAAACAGCCTTGAATAAANATCTGACCTAAACCATGAATAATTTGTGTTTCTCAAAGGAAAAACAGACTTCAAATAGACATTTCTAACTTACCTCTACGATTAACAGGATCCTTAGCTACATATGCAATATAGTCTGAAGTATCCTGTCAAAAAATTAAGATATCTACAATGAATGCAAAAAAATATTTTCACTGATTACAGCAAAAGATCACAGTCCAGAGTATGTACAGTCCTGTGGGCAGAGCTCAAATGACATATTTTGCTCTACAGTTGCATACTACTTAAACCCTGTGTAAATGTTTACAGGTTTTGATACTGATTGCACCACTTTACTTTTTACAGAATGTGATCTAATCCAGCAGAATTATAAAATCTCTTCTGTCAATTAAACAAACTCAGTAGGATTCGGCCCAGGCCTCATTTAGGAGGGAGTAGAATTACAAGTCCTTATCTTCAAACTACCCGGAGATTTTGGTTCCTAACATGAGTAATCATCTGGTTCTGTGGCAGAAAGAGTGGGAGTAACAGTGCTGCTCCCCAGAAATACTGAGCATTTATTCATGTGTGACAAGCAGGTGTTTACTTCAGTGACTGCAGTGCCATATGGCACAGAGGTGCTTGGCCCCTGCTTGGCTCTGACAAGCAGCATCCCAGGACACCCTCCCCCAGCCCTGAGGCTGCTCGCTGCCACACCTGTTGCCACATGCCTGCTGGATTTTCTGGCAAGAGCACGCAGACATCTTCTTTGGGGATTTTTTTTTTCTTCCTCNGAGTCATTAAGTAGTTTCAGTAGGTGACATAATGAGTAACCTGTTTCCTAGGATACGTGAATGGACTTTCAGCAGGTAGGAGATATGCTTCTTGTAAAAGGATGAGAAGGTTTGGCTCACACAGAGATGGTTTCTTGTGAATGTTACAGCAGAAAATAGACAGCCTTTAGCTTGCTAGATCCAGAATGCAAAGCACGAAGACAGCCTCTCCATCCTTGGGAAGAAATGAGTCTAATATGCAAGCTATACTACAGCACTGGTGGTAGGGTAGCGTCAGCAACAGCAGCAGTAACATTTTCGCTAGATACAGATGTAAAGATGAATTCCCTTTCAAAGTAATTTGCAGACAACACAAAGAATGACAGAATGGCAAGTGATGGTGAAAGAGGGCAATTCAGGTCCCTTGGTAAATCAGACCCTTTTAAAAAATGTGGTTTAACACAGGTGACATACAAAGTCACCGATCTGCAAACCACTGATATATACGCACGAGTGGGGAAAGCACCCATGGGAAAGCCATAATGCAGAAGGCTTAAAGATCACACCGTGAAAGAATTTCACACGAGGTAACAGTGCTTCACTGCAGCAAAAACAGCTTAGGAGGAACCAGCTGATGATGAGGACAAAAGCTATAGTGGCAGCCCCTGTTTTGCAGGTATCATATATCTTTTTAAAACAGCTGCAGAAAAATGAAGGAAGGAGGTACAGAAATTATCTGAAAGATGGAGGATGTGCACTGCAGCTGGAATGCTGCAGAATTCAACCTGCCAATCTTTTCATAAAGAAAACTAAGAAACTACTTGACCTAAATACACCAAAGGAAGACAACAATATCAGGTGCTCAGATGGCTCCCCAGTCTAGGATTGCCTAGCCCAACAAGGAGCAGTCACAGGAGGCTCAGGATAAACACATTCAGTGTAAGATGGAAGGAAAATTATACAGGAAGAACATAGTACAAAAGGAACATAGTATATAAAATCCACTCACATGGGGACAGAAAATACAGCGCAGGGCTTCTCCAAACCCTACAGAGCAGATTTCTGGTCTACAGTGCTAGTCCCTATGTTGACTGAGATCTCTCAGAACAGCTACATCAGTCTTGGATTTAGCACAAGGGTACTGCTAAAGCAGGTGGGCTGGAGAGCAGCTCTGCACCACGCACCTACAGTCTGACACTGGAGCCTCTCTGACGAGGGACACATGAGGTGGAAACGTAACGAGCATTGCAAAGAGCTGGACTATTCCCTACCTCCCACTCCCCATAAGTTTTCTAGATATTTCACTGATATTCAGCACATTAGTATGCTTAGTGCAGGTATTATTTATGAGCTAATATTCTCAAGCCTGGACATTTCTGCACATGGACACAGCACATTCTTCATGAATCATTAAAGATGACTACATGTGGAAGCTACTGAATTAGTTGTGCCAATGGTTAAGGTGGGCAGCTGAGGGTTTGCAGGATTGGCATTTTGGAGTTAAAGTGTCTGAATTCTCCAGAAATCCTGTTGGAAGTACCTAATGTCGTTATTTTTGGAGCTAGTCTGTTCTTCTCCATGATCTATGAATAGTATATTACAAAATACTTTGTATCTTGCATTAAAACCTAGTGAACACAATCAACGAGCAGGTCCCTGTCCCTCACTGATACCTACTACAGCAAAACAGCCTTGAATAAAACCTTCACCAAAAAAGAGAATTACAGCAAGCTGGCTCGAAAACTGTCTATTTTATAAAGAATCAGATTCTGCCAGGAAGAGCTAGGCATGTACTGAGAAGACCTAACAAATTCAGCTGCCTCATCAGATGACTGAATCAGAAGACTGCTTAGCTCTTGCACAGTGATTGGGTGTAGGTAAGACTTGGCTGTTGCCTAGAAGCTCACACAGCCAAGTAAGGCAAGTGTTTGATTTAAGAGATGAAGAGAACCAAAGTGATATTTGGGTATGAACTAGCAGCAAGACCTATTCCAAGCTTGAGAAACAAGCTGCTGATTCTTATTGCTACACAACCTTTCCATGACTCTGTCAAAGGCAATCCTTAGACTGTGCTACATTTATATTTTTCAGCGTGGGGGACTTGGGGGGGGCG
>VYXC01005593.1:145576-173125 GCA_013397175.1 Platysteira castanea
ATCTGGTTCTGTGGCAGAAAGAGTGGGAGTAACAGTGCTGCTCCCCAGAAATACTGAGCATTTATTCATGTGTGACAAGCAGGTGTTTACTTCAGTGACTGCAGTGCCATATGGCACAGAGGTGCTTGGCCCCTGCTTGGCTCTGACAAGCAGCATCCCAGGACACCCTCCCCCAGCCCTGAGGCTGCTCGCTGCCACACCTGTTGCCACATGCCTGCTGGATTTTCTGGCAAGAGCACGCAGACATCTTCTTTGGGGATTTTTTTTTTCTTCCTCTCCTGTCACCGATGAAACAGAAAGGCCTGTGCTTCTGGGAAACACTCAGGCCTGCTGATATATCTGGAAAATGCCATATTGCCTTAATGCAATCAGGAAGTCCTGGTTAGAGCTGGTATTTCCTGACATGCCTGACTTGTCAGGTGTAGCTAAACCCAAGAGATATACAGGACACACTACAGCTGGCTCTGTGACTCTACCCAACGCCTTTTCAGGTCACTGATCCAAGATCATTGCCAGTTATGCCAAGATCTAATGTCATAACAGGCATCAATCTTCAGTTAAAAGATAGACTTCTTCAGCACAGCTTTTCCTAGTGCAAGTACACACCACTACCACCCACCCAAAACAGATCACTGTACTGAATGTCTACAATTTCCTTACTAAGGAGAGAGCGAAGGAAATGAGGAAGCACAGTCATGGTTCTGGTGACAGATGTGTAGCCATGTCACTTAATGCGTTTTTGGAAGGCACTCAAACACAGCAGCAGTGAGGTTGCTGTGTTAAAAAAGCATTCCCCTACCATTTTGTCTAGTATTTTGTCATGCATCCTGTGGCATAATGTCTGGGCAGTGACCACAGTGGAAATAAGGATTCATATGAACAACCAAAGGGAAAACAAAAGTGACTATGTCTATAGAGCCCTTGTCTCACTGTACTGTTTTCTCACAGCATGCCTTGAGACTCTCTGAGGGACCAGCACACACTTGGCATCGATCCCAAGAGACCACTACGAGGGAAGAGAGGGAATGTGTGGGTGCAAATTGCACTGTTTTATTTATTTCAGGGCCACAAAGACTAGAAAATGGGCCACAGATCAATTTATTTACTACTTCAGGCATAGCTAATGGATACATTTATGCCTGACTAAATCATAGATCTATCTCATAGCTAGCGTGGGTGTGACAGTCTGAAACCACCTACTCCTTATTTCATCTAAAGCTCTGCGATTCAAGGTGGCTACGACAAACCATTAAGGACCTGTGGCTCAGTTAGAAGACCCCCATCCAAAGACTATACAGGGGTTGGCTGATGCACAAAGTGATCCTTGACATTCAAGGACTGAAAACAAGTATGAATGAGCTGTCATTTTCAGCCTAAAGACATTGCATTGTGGTGTTAAAATTTGGAGGTGTGGCTGAAACTGAAAAACTACAGCCTTCAGGGACCTCTGAGAGACCTGCCTTATTAGACTTTATGAGATCCTCCGCCCCAAAATCTCTGCAGATATGTCCAAAACAGATGTCTTGTCTGGCAGCCTAAAAACAGCCACCCCAAATTACTATGGAGCACAGTTATTTAGTCTACCATAAGGAGGGGCTGAAGAGAGCTAAAGAGAGTTGAGACGACAGAGCTGGAAGTTAACTAAAAATGGTTCTGAAATGGTGTAAAAAAGGATTTGGTAGGGAGATTTTTAAGCCCTTCTCCAAGCCTATGGAACACTTCTCCAGGGGTTATATTTTGAATAATATAATTAACAGTAAGGGAGTGTCAGGAAGGTTGTAAATCTAATTGCTGTCACAAATGGGAGGCAAATATCTGGAGCAGAAAGGTTGATGAGGTAGAGAAGTGAGACTAGTCTCACTTCCTGATAAACCAAATTCCAAAATTACTTCAAAATAAGGGAATCACTTCCTGAAGAAATGTAGACATAGATCTAATTTTCTAGGTCACTACGGCCTTTCTCCAACCAGTTAAAAACTCACATAAGGAGATAAACTTATGGTCTGGAGTCCAGCTGTGGTTGGGAGACACAGTTTGGTGGTGGCAGTCTTCCACTAAGTGGAAATCACTTGAAAGTTATGAAAGTTATGAAAGTTATGTCTAGGTGGCCCGCTGATGAGTAAATAAAGCTGTGACCTAAATCACATTCTTGCATTTTATCACCTTCTGTGTGTACCCAGGACAAAGAACTACCTGCTTTATGCACAAGCTTTTGATTTAAAGTTTTTTCTTACTAGACCACTGAGATAAGCTTGTAGAACAATATTAGATACTCATAAATACCTTCTTCCTCCCAATACCAGAATGAATTCATGCAGTAATCTTACTGGGAACACAAATTTAAAATTTCACTGTATCTTGTAGGCTCCATGCAATTTTATTTCTCTGGTAGCTCACTGACTCAGTAGTGAGATTTTTATCTCAAAACATTTTGAAGAGCTTGTTTACTCCAAACCCAGAACTCTACTGCTGTTCCTCTCCTCTTTCCTGGTAAATCATTTCATCAGTGGGCAGTGTGAAATGGTGTTTCCAGGACTTAGCATTTGGGATGGCAGATGGGCAGCAAAGAATCTTCTTTTGGAGGCAGGGAACTGTGCTGATCACTCCTCTGCCCACTTCAGGAATTGTTCATTTACAGCACCCATTGCAATCTGTTGTATTTCAAAGCTGCTGTTGATCCATTTTTTGTTCCCCAAATTATTGTGATATTGTGTCCTTTTCCCTTCTGTAATTGTACTGAGCTCAGCAAAGCTATACTAAGACTGAAATCCTTCTTTATGATTTCTGACACTAGCAACACGAACAGAGAAAGTGCCAAGCATCTTCACCTTAACAGAGCTGAACTGAGAGAATTAACTCACAAAGCAGGCTGGAAACTGCCTTACCTCTAGTACATGACCAATATATGACAGATAATCACACGATGGAGAAAAAGGTACTCATTCAATTAATCTAAGTTTAAAAGCTTTCAAACCTCTAAGGTACAAGGAGAGCACTGTCACTAATTTATAATTCTCCCCTTGCTTCCTGAGTGACAAATACTTTTTAAGCCCATTTATTAATATACCGCTGGACGAACAGCTTACAAAAATAAGGAAAAGCACAATAAGCAGGATTCTGCCCTTTGACCTAAATGAGTTAAATTTGTAGGTGTATCTAAAAGCTTTGCAAAACAAGAGAGGAAGATCTGTGCTTTTCCTGAAAGCCTATGTCCAAGCTGCATGGGTGTAGCAAGTATACCTGCAGGCAGAATTTAGCACAGCCTTCTCAATGCACACTTACACTTGAGAAGTAAAAAAAAAAAGCATGCATTATTATAAATACTATAAATATGGCTGCAACATATTCTATTACTGTAAAAAGTGCAAGATACAAAACAGTCAGGATAAAAATCCATACAAGGCCCATATGACTATACTACATTACTCTGGAAAACAATGCCCTGTTTATCAGTCACTGCGTGAATGCTTACAATCCCTTAGTAAGCATTCGTGTAAGTCCTTACATCTTTTTTCAGTCATTCAAAGGGGACGATCTATGAATGCTTGTCAGGCACTCCCTTCAGAGAGAGCTTGATGGACACAATCAAGAAAAAATTACAAAAGAAGAAACAGGAGCTATTGTGGTTATATTTTTCTTTTAGCAAGGTATGCATTAAGATATGCATTTTGTCACACAGTCCTCATAAGGCAGTATCTAGGTGGGAAAAGGCTTTAGAGAAATGCTTACCGGATCACCTCCAGACGCAAAGGAGATGGATTGCATATGGTGATTTGCTATGATCTGTATGGGTCAGAAAGAATAAGTATGAGTCAGATGCTTTTCTTACAGCTTGCAGTTTTGATTTTTTTTTTTTTTTCTTGTATGCTGGTGAAAACCTAAAATCAAGATCAAAATTACCTACAAGGACTTCAAAGAGTAGAATGATAATATAAACAAACTTAAGGATGAATGTATCTATTCTGGTGTTCTTTAATATGTATCAGGACACTGCAAAATTCCTAAATGTACTCAGAACTCCAGTAAATCATACAGAGCTGTCAGGGAATATCTTTGGAGAAATTTTAATCTGCTAAAACTCACTTTCTTTATTAGAGATAATGATGAATGAAACAAAAGGTCCTATTCATCAAACCATATTTCTGCTGATGCCACTCTGGTGAAATCAATGAAACCATGCCAATCTGTACACCAGCTAAGGCTCCTAACATTGCATCCAACACCTACTGTGACATTTTATGTTTCAAACATCAACACGTTTGCAATATGCAGACAGAATTGTGAATCTAGCTGCAGCGTAGCACTGTGGACAAATTCACAGGCACACTCCAGGGCATTTGAAATTCAAATTGCTTATGTGCAATTTGAACTAATATGATATTTCTCTGGGAAGAGACAAATTGTCCTGAACCTCTAATAAAAGCAGAACATCTCTGCTATTCTGAGAATTAACTTACGAAATCTTTTAATAATGAAATCATGTAACACGCAAGAAAGAAAAGGTCATTTGAAAGAAACTTTCACTTGATATTTGAGTCACAGAAGCCATGCCAAGGAATTTATCTGAGTTGGGACAGGCCCCTGTTTAGTGCCTCAGAGTATCTGACAATAGAATTAGGATCTTAATTCCTCAGTTTGGAGAGGGAACCACATACAAAAAACCATTATGGAAAAAATAAAATAGGCTAGAAAGATATTCTCTGGGCTGTTTCCTCTAACCTGCTTCTTAAACACCTGAACTATCAACTACCTTCCTTGGAAAGAAAAAAGCCTGACAGGACTTTCTCTGTATCTTGCTGCTTCACTAAGTCAGAGAGAGCTGATTTCTATTTGTAGTGTTTCTTTTATGTAAAGAGCACTTCATATTAAAAGCCCTGCTTGTCCCACAACAGCCTCTGAAAATGTGGTTAGTTTTTAAGTGTTCACTTGTGAATTAATATTTTGTTACGCATCAGTGACAATTTCCTTCTCTTTTTCCCATAAAGAAGAAGTAACAGTAGAATATATGGAGTATAGAATACATATAGAATGTAGAATATCCTAACAATAAAACTAAACTAGTGAAGTTCTGTTACACATTTCATATTATCACTGTCTTCACTTGTGTAAGTAACCCAATCTTTTATTTTGACATTATATAAAAGAAAAACTATTTCAGATTGTCACTAAACTAATTTTTTCCAAATTCTAAGAAAGCTGAAAAGTGCTTGAAACCATTAGTTCAAGTCAGGGTTTTTTTCATTTTAATTCCACAAATTATTTGGTTTAGCTTAGTTTGAGGTAGGGGTATTCCCCACCTCACCTCTGCCAATACCAAAATGCTGAAAAGAGACACAGCAAATTATCAATGCCTTGCATTGCTCAGAATAAAACAATTCTCTAATGCTGGCATAGTTTAGAAGCTTTTCAATCTATGCCAACCTGCATTTTAAAGGAATAAACAAACCAAAATAATCTACCACTCATCCTTGCCTAATATGTTCACAGAACTGTTCTGCAGGGGTAGGTGCAGTTGCTTTCCTTCTACCACAAGGGCCAACAACACTGTTTGTCTTTTCTTTTCTTCCAGATCTGCTGGGAAAAAGAGCTATTACAAAGTTCGCAGCCATCTTCGTGAGTGGGGCCCCAAAGGGCAAAGCTGCTGGGCCGTGCTTATCTGCAAATCAAATCCTTGCCATAAACAAGAAACAGGAGAGGCCACAGCCAGACTAGGGAGCTCTGAGAAACCAGACATTTCACAGGCCTGCAGCACCCAGAAGAGTCTACCTCAAAAAGAATGATATGAGAGAAAGATGAACAGTTTTGTCAACTCAGATAGAAGGCAAAATGTGTAGGAGATGACTGTTCTCCGGAATAAATCAGTTTAACTGCATTTTTGCCTTAGCATTGGCTGATGACAAGGCGACTTCCAGGATTTGGCACTTTCTTAGTACATCTAATTAACGACAAGTTCTTATGCTTCTGTTGGGGGGTAACTGTCCTTGTGAAAAGCACGGCTGTGTATATTCCATAGTAAGGCTACAAACTACTGCAGCCAGTCATAGCACTGCTCCCACAGTCTCAGTGCTCACTGCAGAGGATTGCGATGTTTTCTAAATAAGGATAAGAATGAAGATATATGAATGAAAACGTAGTATAATAAACAGCAAGCTTTTTCATAGGCATAGTATACATATATTCCTTCTTATTTTTTAACCCTGAGGCTCCAAAGGACAGTAGGAATTTTACTTTTTTCCTCTCTGGCTGTATCTGGGCAGAAAGTTGCGTGCCCTAACGCAATATGTGGTTCACAGCAAATAGCACAGCAGTGACTACGCATGTCTGTTCTGCTTCCTCTTTAGATATACCCTGAGCAAAGATTTTTCTCATCTCATACACCCTTCACAAACCACTGCAGTGATTCCCCAAAGTCTGTCTGTATCTTCAGCACAGTGAAGAAGAAGAAGAAGAAATGAGCTACTTTTAAAAGGCTGCCTTGTCTCTCTCTAAAAGACTGCCTTTCACTGCACTGCAAAATCCCTGAGGCTGTATTTTTAGCCATGCCTCAGGAATAGTTTGCCCTCTAAGACTCTAAATGGGAAGAAAACAACAAAATTGGGGATGTACATTCAGTATTTTAGTTTTTACTCCAAGCACATCCCTTTTACCACTCTGAAAGTTTGTAATCTTATTCGGTAAGAACTCCCATGACCAGAAAATGGTATTTCAGGTCATAGGTCTTTTAAGAGCAAAATCAATCTACCTGAAACATGGCAAGAAGGAAATAATTCATCAGAGTTTTTTTGATTAGTGAAATTAGCTGACTTCTGCTATGATTTATATTTTGGGCTCATTCATTTTATGATATTATTGAGGAATAATAACTTTGAGCAACTGAATATTTGACAGATAGCAAAGGATTGTGCAGCTGGCTGTTCATCAAAAGCCTCACAAATTAATACAGAAGTTACACTCACCTGTTTTGTATCTGGATTCATTAGATTTAAGCTGCTGGTGGAGATATTCAACATTATGCTCATTCCTGCAAATTGAAGATTGCTCTTTCCCAAGATGCTAGAAAGGACTTTGCTCGGTGGCTGTGAGGAGGGGGGGAAAAAGCAGATTTTTGTTCTCTGTTTTTTTGAATGACCTTCATTGCAGGCAGGGTTAGTGGTGATCTTAACGGCTTCTCAAAAATTTATCACTTTTCAAAGATCATTTAATTGCAATAGCTGTTTTCCTCTGGAAATTATTTTTCATTTATACTACTACTACAACAAGTAACATTAATAGTAATAATAGTAATAATAATAGTAGTAGTAGCAGTAGTAGTAGTAGTAATAGTAGTAGTGCTAGTGATACTAGCTAAGCAGTTATCCATCTACTCTTGACCAAAAAAAAGAGGGGTTTTTGTGAGACAGGTCTCATTTTCACCAAGAGACCAAGTAAGCTGACTAAGATGAAAGCCTTCAGTCAGTATCTTAAAATGACAATGTTCTTACTCTATAAAAATAGCTTCAACTCTTGAAAAGAAATCTGTTGCTTGTTCTGCATCTACTGACTGCTCTACCTCCTTGCCACATGGAGCGTGGGACTCTAGTGATACCAGTGGGATGCCCTCAGGATGGGATACAGTGTTATGGACTAGATGACCTCTACTGGTCCCTTCCAACCCAAACCATTCTACGACTTTGCCTGTAGACTTAACAGTAGATAAAAGCCAGATATAGATGAAATAAAACCTCTGTATGCTGGGGTACGACATGCATCTAAAGATTCTCAGAGACTAAGTCTAAGAATGTAGCACAGGGGATGTAATGATATTGATAACTTTTGCAGGCATTTCACCAGCTCTTAGGAGGTTTTGTCGCAATAGATGTTACACTGTCAAAGCAAAATTCACAAACTTTTCACCTTTGACAGCTATGGGGAACCACATAGCTGCATGAGAGCAGCCTCATTCAAGTAACCACAGCCTGTAAAAAATCAGACTGCCCAGAAGTTATAGATCGAGTCCTTCCACTTGCTCTACTTGCAGTGGTGAATATTTATGCTGGTCATTAGGATATAAAAGCAAAACTGGCTGGAGGCAGTGTTCTTCTGCCACTATATTTGCATTTGTCCTAAGCTGCCTGCAAGCTTAGATAGTTTTGTTCATAGCAGGATGGATACAGTTGAGCTTCTGTAGTTCTGAAAGTTTACATACATTCAATTTTAGCTTCTTTCCTTCTGTTTAACTGATTAAAAGTACACTACCTACATACCGCTCCTATGTAATGTGCTGCACTATTTCAACCTTCATTAACTTTACAATAAAACAAACACTTTAGAACATTCTTCCTTCCATAATCCTTCATGATTCCCAGGTCATGCCTAAGGGTCACCTATCTACAGTGTGGGTAAAGTGTGAAAACTTGGCCTCAGGAAGTATAGGTCACCTTAACCAAATTCACATGCCACTAGTGGCAGAAACATGGTTAATGTACAGACCAGAGACATCTTTGACATTTATCTGAAGTTCTGTTGCTATTTCTTTTCAGTAACTGATAAGAAACATTACTTCTATAACCTGTAATACTGCAAGGTGTCTCACTAGGCACTTGGAACTCTGTTTAACTTATTTTTCCAACTATATTTTGTGTCCTTTTGCTTTCCAAGAAGAAAGCTCCTTTCGTCTTTACTTTCAGATTTAAGATGAAAAGCCAGAGAACGAAGAAATGGCAATGAGATAAATTTGGTGGTAGTGAAACCATAACCTTAATTTCTGAGACAATTTCCAATTACACTGTGACACATGTTGTCACATATGATTGATTCTACCCGGGGACGATTCTCCATTGCAAACAAGTGGCCTTTCATCCCATCCCTTTTTGCTGAGATTCTGCCTAGATGGTGGGGCAGCTGGGGAAGCGGGCAGACCTTTTCTTTCACCTGCCCATTCTCCTCCCGTGCCCAAGAACACACACAAGGCCTAATAATTACTTTCTGTGCTTCTTCCCTTAGAGATAGCATTACATCCCAGCTTTGCTAGCAGACCTCTGAAAGAGAGTGCTGAGAGTGAAGAGAGTGTTGAGAGCCATCAGTGCAGAAGTTGAGCCAAGGCTTCCTCCTCTCTCTGTGGGAAGACTCTAACTCCCAGCACACAAATAAAAATAAAAACATGGTAATAACAGTGTCAGGTAGACAGTGGACTCACTGTCAGTGCTGGGCACTGAGCATCAGCCACAGGTGTTTATGGAAAGAACACAGGGAAGAAAGGATCACCTCACAGGCTATTTCCATTTCCAGAAATCAGTGATTACCAAACTCCTTAAATGTCAGCAGTAGATCTATGCCTCAGTAACAAATCTAGTCACTCTCAAAATTGTATATGTTTTGGGCTTCTGCTGTATCTTCCAGCACCTATTTTCACAATTTACTCATGCATTTTATGAAAAGGTATCCCATTTGTTTGTTTTAACTCTTCCACCTTCAATCTACAGAAGAAAGAAAGTGAAAGGAGGCAGTATCTATGGAAGGAACATAAAGGCACAACCTTCATCCTGGACATATTTATACTTCCAGATGCCTACAAAAGGGCAAGCGACAATATACAGTGGGTGAAAACAGCCAATACTTTAAATGATTAATCATCTGCTATTCTCAAAGCTGCCCTAAAGTCACCTGCCTGCTGTGCCTGGTCTCCACTGTGCTGAACAGAGATAATACAGTCAACTGCACTACAAGAAAAAAAAATACCTTTCGTTTCTTGAAGGCTCTTTTGGCACCAGGCATGGCTTCACAAACACGACTGATTGCTTCCCTGAAGAGACAGAAAAAAGCTTTATGGCAAAAGAATGTGTGGGTTTCTTCATTACGCTTGAAATGCACTGGAGAGAACAGCTTCGACTGTATTTCTGTTCACAAGGGAGGATAGTTAGTGGGTCAGTTAGCTTTGTTCTAAAAAAGAAAATGTTTCCTCACACTATTAGAAAGACCTTTTCTCACTGTAAATTACAATATTGCTCCTAATACCATCCTTCAAGTCTCATTGTACATTGCTTAACATCTTCTTTTAGAAAAACATGTTTCTTTTAATGTGAGAGTAAAAAATCATCATTTTTCTTACTACTATACTATGCACTCTTCCAGTCAGAGCAAAACCACCAGGCTTTAGATAGCATCAGCACCCAAAATATTCCTGGTAATATGTCCATTCTATACAGTACATGAGATGCACAACATTTTAATTGACACTAGTTCAATACAATCTGAGTAATTTATTAGTGGCCTTATGTTTACATTATAAGGAAAATTAATGCCATCAATGTTTTGCTTCAGTTTTTTAATATCGCTTCATTCCTCCCATTGCGCTCAGGTTGGTTGAAAGAAATGTATGTGCAAAACTGACCTGAATCCATATCCTTTCATAGAAAAGTAACTGTACACCACAAAAACTCTTGAAATCTTACTGCTTCAAACAAATCTTATAGTTCCTTTCAATATTTAGCAACAGATTATCTGAACAGTCAATCTGGTCAGCGTTTAGAATTTGCTGCTGTACACATACAGACCTTCCTCTGACCACTAGGTGCAAGGCTTTAATAGGCTTGACTCACTGATACTGCAAGACTGAATGGTTTCACAGGAATGAGCAAAGGTGACTCCAAACCTTATTTAACTATTTTTAATATGTATTGAGACCAACAGCACATTATATTTAAAGCCAAAACCAGGCAAATAACACATATTTTATGCAAAAAAACCGCAAAACCCCAAACCAAACCAGCCAGCAAAAAAAAAAAAACCAACAAAAAAAACAAACAAAAACCCCAAACAAACAAACAAANAACAATCCTAAAATAATTCTGCAAACAACAATAAACAAAAAACCAAACAAAAAACCCCCCCAACAACAACAACAAAAAAAACAAACCAGAAAACAATAGAATGGAAGACAATGAACTACAAGCTAAAAAACAGTCAAAAATAACCAAAAACATGAAACATCATTTGGATAAAGACGTAAATGATTTCAACTACACACAGGATCAACAAGTGAGCCAGGAGAACAATGTCATACACGTATATCAGCATTCAACTTATAACAACTCAGCAAATGCTACAGATTATAGTGGGTGACAATCAGTAATTGCTGTATTGTTATGCCTTGTGCACTTTTAGCTAGGACCCAACCCAAAGTTTGAATCACCTGAAAGAATCACATTTTATTGGTTTGGGGAGGTGGGTATTTGTGGGAATGGAACATGCCTTGGAGCAGGTTTACAGTCCTGCCATTCTGAAGAAGTGTGAAATTTATAGCAAGAGATGGTTAAAAAATCTTTTCTTCAGGTCTAGAGCAGAGGTTTGTTGCTATAGGACACGAGAAAAGACACTGACTCCTGCTAGGTTGAGCAGAAGGAGAAAAAGAAACAAGTTTATTTTGAATTCTCGTATTTATAGATTTCTCAATTCCACAAGGGATTGGAGGACATTGTCACCTCCTCTCTCATCCAGTGGACAAAAGAAGTGTCCGTCAAGCTTTTCCTCGGCACAATGGAATGGAAAACAAAAAGAACAGTTAAGTAAACATTAGCTATTATTTACATGAACTCCGTGAGAAAATTATCTGATTCCAAGGTTACAACAGAGATTGATTGTTCCATAACTTGTCTTATGCCTCTTTTTCCCCCAACTACATCTGTTCATATAATAAAATTGCCTCTCACTACAAACCCTGCCTTACATATGCACTCAGACCATTATAGCTACAACCCCATTTCACGGTTCAGTGCTTGTATTTAGCTCCCACCTTAACCACAATTTTCTTTACTCCAAACAAGTGTTTTAGTTAAAGTAACTACTAGATTTTCTTACAGAGCAAGTAAAAAGCAGTTGGTTTAAAAGAACAGGTCTGATGCATTTTTGAGATAAAACACAGCAAGCATCACACAGTGGTCAGTCACCATGATATTGAGACATAGGTTACTCCTGAAAATGTAATCAGGGAAATGTAAATAGTATACCTCTCAAAAGAAAAATTCACCAAAAATGCTTTTCTTTGACTCAAGAAAAACAAACAGACATCGTCTTTTACAGAGTCAGCTTCTCTGGCTACTGAGCTACAACTTGTGGTTTCCCACCTCTTTATTCTGCTGAAACAAACCCTTTGGAGTTAATGGAATGGGAAGCCCAGGCCAGTGGCAGTCTCCAGCTCACTTCAGTTTTTCAGACCCATGCCTCTTGCTTCACCAGATATGTCTTAGTTTCCCAGGCATTTTGACTGCAAGTTGCTCTCAGAGAGACATCACCAACACTTGTCACATCTTTGTCTCTTCCAGCACATTGAGATACTTTGTAAGTTTTGCCTCTCACAGAAAAGACTTGGATTTCAGAGATATGTGCTTGAGACATAAATTAGTCTATAATTTCTTTTCTCTTACTGTTTGCCCCCATCATCTTCTTTCTCCAGGGGCAGCATGGAACTTATAGAAAGACAAGAGGATTTTCAGGCCACTGCACCCAACAAAAAATGTGTGCAATCTTGTTATTTTTCTAGTGCAGGGTTGGGTCTCGTGGCAGTTTTGCTACTACCTCGTCTGTCTGCCAGCTCCTGATGACCAGACATGAAGTGTATTACTCAATAGATTCATCTGACTCAAGGACCTTGTTGATCAAAACTGCCACCTGAGCATAGGAGAAGAAACAAACTAGCTGAAAAGGCTTAAGCCCAGGGCAAGACTTGGCAAGGTAGCCTTGACTACTCCTTGCACGCCCTGTCTTGGCAGAGCAGAGAAAGCACTGAGAGTGGAAAAGCTGGGCTACACATTCTCTCATTCAGTAAAAAAGCACTATACAATTTCCAGCTACGTGTCTTCCTTTTGGTAAAATATCTCGGTTTTACAGAACTCAGTGTTCCCAAAGGCTGTGGGAAGACTGGGACTCCTTGGGTTTTGAAACCCTGTGAATACTAATTCAAGCAACTGCAAAGTTTAAGTTAACAATGCTTTTAGTGAAAATGCTGGGAACTTCAGAAAATATATTCATAGAGCAATTCTGTGTAATCAAGGTCAGAGTGTCCTGGCAGCAACTCTTTGCATGCCTGCAACAGAAGGCACAGTACTTTTCCTGCGTGGGAGTGAAGGAGTCTAAAAGCAGTATTTGAAGAAAATAAGAAGAAGGATGACTGAACATCTGTCATTGCACTGATATGCATTTTATCCAAGGGCCACCAAGTTGATCAGAGGGAAGGAGCACCTTTCCTGTGAGGAGAGGCTGAGAGAATTGGGATTGTTCAGCCTTGAGAAGTGAAGGCTTTAGGGTGAACTAACATGGCCTTGCAGCACGTGAAGGAAGCCTACAAGAAAGATGGAGAGAGACTTTTTACAAGGGCATTTAGTGATAAGACATGGTGGAATGGCTTCAAACTGAAAGGGTAAGTTTAGGCAAGGTGTTAGGAAGAAATTCTCCACTGTGAGGCACTGGAACAGGTTTCCCAGAGAAACTGTGGATGTTCCATCCCTGGAAGTGTTCAAGGCTAGGTTGGATGGGGCCCTGAGCAACCTGGACCAGTGAAAGGTATCCCTGCCCATGGCAGGGGGATTGGAACTGAACGGTCTTTAAAGTCCCTTTCAACCCAAGCCATTCTATGATTCTATGACAGTTTCCAGATCACTCTGTTCAGAATATTCTAGATCATTTTGGGGGTGAGGTTGTGCACAGATAGCCTGGTGATGTGGAAAGGATGGCCTAAAAAATTTTGCTAGCTTGCATTTGCCAGGCAGCACAGGGCAGATGTAACATTTTTTTTTTCCAAACCAATTTGCAAATTTGCAAACCAATTTTGCAAATGCTTTAGCAGCACAAAAACCTGAGCCTCAAATCAAGCCCAGGAACAGGTATTGCTGCTAGGCTGCCATCACCTGACTTGTGCATGGAAAAACTTGCCTAAGAAAGGCAAAAACAAAAGCTCTGTATATATCTGCATGGCTATATATGGCACAGTTTCAAGAAGTTAGATGCGACTACATTTGCTTCCTTTCCAATAAGAAAGCTATTTGACACACACACATATTACACCTTTCTAAGCTACATCCTGCTTCATTAGCTAGGCTCAGATGAAAATCACTGTAGAGTTATGCCGATCTCTTGTAAAATTAGTTACTGTGCTGTCTGCAGTAGGGACCACATGCTGAGTTCCAAATCTGTCCAAGAGTATTTTCTGCTTTGCAGATGGTCATACTGTGGAGTCATTTTCTTGGAACAAAACATGTTGCATATTTTGAATATAATTTCAGCATTCAAGTGTATTCAGTAAAAAATCACCAATATTCGTTTCCCAAGACTGACCTATACTGCTTTAAAGTGGCTTGACATCTGAGACAGAAAAATGGACATTTTATACTGCCATTTAGTCTCATTAAAAAGGCTAATGCCCTGGTATCGTTCATAGCTTTACTGATATTTTATTCTGTTATACATAGTAGTCCACTCAGGAAGCTCAAATGTGCTCCTCTATGAAACATCATCACATGAAAATACTCTCCATTTTTTGATTGTGATGTTTTGTTGTTCCTGTTCTTAATTAATAGCATTTAATTGATTAAACCCCAGAATTTGGGAATTCATATTTCAGGGGAATGACACATACATACAAAAAGCACAGATTTTCTCAACATATTTGGAAAAAGTAAAGCCATCTCAAATAATGAGATGAGAAAATATGATTACTTTTTTTGTCTGAAATGTTTTGTATCACAATATTTAAAACCTACTAATACTCTCTTGTTAAGATATTCTACTATCCTGTAGTTCCCAAATTTACTTTTCCCCACCTCAAAAGCTTAGGGCTTCACAGGTTGAAAAACAGACATAAAAGACAGACTTTCTAAATGGAAGAATTGTTCAGAAGGCTCACAGTTATTTCTTAAACATACTAAGTTCCTGTCAATTTTAGTAACTTTTAATCATTACCAAGTATTGTACCAGTATTTGCTGAGGAGAAACAAAGTCTATACTAAATATAAAAATAACTTGCTTCTGAGAAAATTTAAAAAAAACCAACAGAGACCAAAAATACATTTTTAGAAGTCTGTTTAATACTTGAAATATTTTTTGTTCATTTGCAAAGGAAAAACGAGCATGCACTGTCTGAAGTAGCACAGGGGACATTCACAACCTCTGAAGACTAAACCAGTATTTGATGGTAAAATGAACATGTCTGGAGGATGGAGGGCTGGAGAAGCAGCTCAGAACGAATCACAGGGTGGAGAGGAAGGGGAGGCTAACTCTGCGGCGGAGATGCACCTACTGCCACGCATCCAGAGCACCGTGCAGCAGCACCCCTGAGGGGAATCCCCCTCAGAAACTGGTGCAGAGACCCAGCGATGCCATTTGTCACCATCCTGACTGAAGTGAAGCCTGTCTTGATAGGAAGCCTGGAAGAAAACTTTTGTGGAATCAGGTGACATCAAGATAGGTCACACAAGCTGATGTCAGTCGTAGATCAAGGAGACGACAACTCTTCTGTTTCTTTTCGTCAGCTCCTCATTTTGTTTCTTCAAATGGAGTTTTCTCACATGTAGAAAATCTAAAAGCAGAAAATGAAAGGAAGCTGGACAAATTAATTTTTGGTTAATTGAATAAACTTTATACACTCAAGTGGTTGGCTTTGGCGACCATTAGGCATAGAATACCACATGTCATTAGATGTGTGGTATGCAGTCTATCTAATGATAGTTATTCCCATGCTCCTGCATCTTCAGTGTGAGACTTCATTAACCTCCTAGGAGAAACCAATGCATCTCAAAAGACTCTTTTGCTTTTACTGGCAAAGAAATCTTCTATCCATTGGTGTGCTCTGTTCTCCGTATCTATAGACAACCTAACTTTTTAAGGAATATTTGAGACAATTTCTATACAATTTGTACCTTCTTTCGTAACATGCAAGTAAGTTTCAGAAAACCCAGTTTCATTCATCAGTAACAGAGAAGTCTACCTGATCTTGATGATTTCTTCCAACACAGTAGTTCTGAACAATAGTCTTATTTTAAGAAATGTAAAGTGAAACTTGTTTTTCCTACCAGCAGACCCTAGCTATATCTCTTAACTCTGCATGCATACACAGCTTCAAGGAACATAAATTAAGGGCACTTAAAACCTTGGTGTTGAATGCACAGATACAAAACCTCCCTTATAGACAACCCTCCAACTTGTCAAGAATATGGCCAATGATACAAAACAAAAACGTAAATCGAAATGTACTTTCAGTTTTAGATCTGCTAGGGACCTCAGTCCTTTAACTTCTTTTATGACCATCAGGCTTTTTTCCACTCAGCCTGGTCTCTAGCTATTTATTATAGTCCTGATCAGAGAAATGGAGAGAGAGAAATTAAAACTGTTTTCTGTTGCTAAATCAGGATCATAGTAATCTCCAAACTAGGGCCAGCCTCAGGTCATTTACTAAAATATTTTCTCTCTCAAAGAGTAGATATTAGCAGATACTTCAAAGGCAGACATAAGAAACTTTACAAAAGTAAAGGGAAAACATTTAGTCTAACGAATATTTTCTCTAATGCCTAACTGGCTTCACATCCAAACCAGGACTTTGGAGATGTGTATCTGTATAAAACAGATGACGCTTTAGAAATATCTGAGCTGTGTTTGCCAAAAAGGACTATTCAGTGTTGAGGAACTCTCTGGTGTGACTGGGCATGTCATGCAAACAACACACGAATTCCTTATGCCATTGATTCTTTGTGTAATCAAGCTGCCAGGTGCTATTAGCAGAACTTGGGAGTGTCTCAGTTTCCAGGTTTCTGGGAGTTGTTAACGTTGTACTGCAGTTTGCATTTAAAACATTTTAAGGCCACTCTGCTTCAGGTCCTGCTTCTGCAGACCCATGTGGAGTCACAATCTTTCTGAAAATCCAGGATACAGCTATATCCCTAACGGCTTCCCTGACTATTTGGCTTTCAACTTTCCACCTTCCCCATCCCCATAAGAGGCTCTTTGTGCTCTTACAAAGGCAAATGGAGTTGGGGAGCTCCGTTAATTGCTCTCACTCCAGCTTTGCATTACCATATATTAGTCAAATTATTCCAAATACTAGGTAACAATTTCCACACTAATATTACATGTAAAATGAAAGACTCCAGTCTTAGGCACACAAAACCCTATTTATTCTACCCCATTTCTGTGCTAATAACAGCTTAACTAGCAAATGTAAATTATTCTCAAACTACCAGGCACTATAGCTGTCACTGCCCCACTCAGAGGTGTGCTGTATGAATTATAAGGATGCCTCCATCCCTTCTGAGACTCTTGCTTCCTGGTGAACCAAGCAGCAGCCAGCACCCCATGCTTCCCACAGCTTCCACTCTGAAGTAACTGTGCATACCTCTTCCTGCATACAGCTGTGTATGCACACTGCAAGTGGTCTGTGTGTTCTGCCATCTCCCAAGCACCACCCCACATCCAGAGCTCACATGGAAGAAGGCAAAGATAAAACACACTCACCTTTAAGTAAGACAGCATGTTAAGGAGGACACAAATACAGAATTCACTGCAGATAACAGATTACCTATCTGCATTCAAAAATCACAGGAGAAACATTCTTCCTTTTCAATGTTTTCCACCTGTTTTTTCAGTGACGCTTGCTGACAATTAATTTCTGCAAACAATACAGATATAGGTGAAACAGTACATCAGCTGAACTCTATTCATATTGTTTAGCACTGGACACAAATACAGCTCGAAAATTTGGATTTCCACCATCTCTCCTCCAGGGATATTGACATAAGTGGATTTGTTTTAATAATTTTGTTAATAAAGTTCAGGCCTCAAATTTGGAGAGGAATAATTTTCAAACTGTTCATCCCAATAGAGTTAATGTAGAGGACTGGGATCAGAGTTTGGATTTGGGTCCACTGCTGATATGAGGCATTTTAGTCCTCTGACCTATTGCTATCAAAACAGCATGCAACATAATGTTTTACTCGGCATGGGGATGTGTGACTTTATGATGCTGCATGAAATAAATTGATGGCATTCAATTAAATGCCAATGAACATGCATCCTTGTAGTTCAGACCCAGATGTACAACAAACAGTGCATGCAACATCTAATTCCAACAAATGTGTAAGTCACTCATGCATAAGACACAAAAGTGAGGACTCATTATTCTACAGCAGCTTTAACAATAAGCATACAAACATATTACATGAACTGCAAACACTACACAGGTTGCAAAAGAATTTTACCTGATTTTTAACTTATTTTTTTATAAAAAGCCCAAAGGCACAAAGGGCCTGGCCACAGAAGCTTAAGAGTGGCCCCCTTCTGTGACGATGATGGTAGGTTTCGGATGAACTTTAACCACTTGCCATCTGTGGTTAACTCAGTAGTCTCATCTGCTAGTCCTCTTGTTCCTCCACTATGTTGAAAATCAAATGCTTTTGTTTGTCTTGCTGCCCAAGAAAGTCATCTTGACTTCACATGTGTTACAAGAATTATCACTGGTTAATAAAGATGCAACACGTGGATTCAGCTGGCTTTCCTTTATCACTATGTGTAATGGCTGACCGTTGTCTGCCACATCCATTTTTTTACTCAAGAATTCACACGACATTACATTCATTACAGGAAGGAATAAATACAATACAACTGATTAATACTACTCTAGTCCTTCTATTTCTCCTGTAGTGAGAGAATCTTCAGACTTCAAGTGCGTAGTGATAAAGGCAAAAAACTGTTAGAAATTGTACATAATTGTTCATTTTGCCTCAAACTCAAAATTAGGACAGTAATACCACTGCAAGGCATCACCAAGGTTATTAAGATCTGATGAAGAGTATGCCAAGTGAAAGCATTTGCTCACTGCTCTCACATGAAGATAAATGTATTGCTGCAAGTTTTCACTTTTTAATGTACAAAAAGTGAAAAGGCAAAACAAACACAAGGTACAGGATAGGATAGGTAAGACAGCATTAGATGGCACAAGTTGATATTTCACAGGGCTGCAATAAGGAAGGAAAGACTGCTGACCAAACTATTTACTCTGGCGCTTTGATGCAGATCCTGAAATTGAAGCCAAAGTTCTTCATTTGTCAGATACGTCCAAGCATGCACACTGATGTATATATTTTCCTAATGCATTATAACAGCTGTGATTTTCAAAGCCATTCAAATTATCCACACAACCTTTTCCCATTAATTCCTTATCTCTAATTCACCACATAAGTGGAAATCTCAGTCCAATTTTTAAGTAATTTCTAAGTGCTCACTCAACAATTTAAGTGCCATTTACAAGCACTAATTCATTTAATCACAGAGTTGTCTGTGACTGGGACTAACAGTTTGTCTGAAATAATGCTCGGAATTTTCAAGCAGAGCCAGAGACTACATGTCTTACCCTCCCATTACTGAGCCCCACAAATTTTTCTTCTAGGAATTGATGCTGCTTATTTTACTTTGGGGATTTGTTCATCCTCAAAGCTGACAGAGACATAAAGTGACATGTGCAGTAACTGGAAGGCAGAAAAAAAGCAAATTTAGGACTTCTAATAACTGACTTCCTATGTTTAAGCCCTGGAACATAGAGAAAAAGGTTAAGAAAGGAGGCAGGGACAGGCATGTGATGTAGTGCTAGAAAGGGAGTAAATGCTTTGTATGTGTCAAACATGATGTTAACTTATTAGGAAGAAATATATTCAGGCTTCCACACTAAATCAAGAAACTTGACTCATTTTTTCTGTTTTTAAATCATACTTAGTAAATACTGCATAATGCCAGAAGTTTTATCAGTACAAGAGAGATCACTTTCTTCTATGACTGGTTTTGAAAGGCGTTGAAAAAATAACAAATCAAACAGGTGTGATGCATGCAATAGGATCGGTTTATAAAGTTGTGGGTCAGAAAGGGATCACAGCTGCTGTGACATCTCCTTCTCTGGTTAGAGGAAACAGCACAGAGAAGTTTACACAGAGAAGCTTTTACTTTAGCTATGGAACAGGCTCCTTGGCTGATGCAGTCACAGCTAACACTGCAGACCTAAGCCTTGGCCACACCACATCAGAAGCCATCAGGCTACCAGGATAGTTTTTTTACTGGTGGCAAGCTGCAGAGAAGTCAGCAACGGATGTACCTAAAAATATAGGTATGATGTAGTAGACATAAATGCAACTTTCAGGTGCTTTTATTTTATTTCTAATCAAAGGGCTGCACAGACCATTTGGTGCCAGGTATCTTCTTAAGAGGGAATTGGTGCCTGTAATATCAGAACATCAGCCTTATTAATTCAGTACATACCTTGAGGCCTATGTTATATTTCTTAATACACACCAGAAAGTTAATTAGCATGTGTGAATTTTAGCAATTCCTTAATAATACTTTCCTAATAAACAGTAGGCTTGTACATGAAATGCTACATGACAAAGTATGTGAGTACTGAAAACCTAGGACATGACAAGGGAATTTCTAGAGCCAGATGAATTAATGAGATGCAGATTAAGATGCTAGGTCCTGATTCAAAAGCTGCCTAAAAACCTAAAAATTTTAGATCAGGAACTACATTATGTAAATGATGAGATTTCATTGTTTTAGGATAAACAGAAAACCACGAATGCAAAATAAAAAGCAAAACAGGAAGATACGGCTTCCTGCTTGAAAAAAAAAAAAAAATCCTGTGCTCTGGATATAATTAGAAGAAGATGGGATAACAAAATGATTTCGTGTAGTGAAATATGCTATAACTTCAACAGAAAAAAAAATGCAATTTCAAGTTTGTTTCACAGTAAAAGCCAAGAATCTTTTTTGTTTTTTATTGTAGGAGCTATAAGGCAAAGATATTCTGTTTGTGTAGACCATATTGCTTTAGATCACCAAATATGCTTACGTATTCATGTCCGAGTGGTGCCTTTAAGCTAGATAATGAAAAAAGTACAACACTATTTCAATGAAAGCATACAGTGAAGGAAACTGTGCAGAAAAATAAAGATTAATTCACTTCCAGATATAGAAAACAAACCAAATAATTATCACAACTGTTTCATAAGCCAGTATCACTGAACTTCCAAGTGGTAAACATAAATGTACCACCTGCATTGGAATTACAAGTCTGCTTAGATACGAAGTAATTTTCAAAGGTCACTGCTGAAATATATCAGAAATGTACATGCTATATTTTTAAAAGTACAGTAGTAAAATTATCAAATGCCTCCATAGTCTACATTGCTTGAAAGACAGGATTCTGTCATTTACCTCTCTTTTTGCTTCTATGCCTCTCATCAGGGCAGTATCTTGACAAATTAATTGTTAACTTTTTGCAAGGACTTTCATAGTCCAATTCAAAGCTGCTATATGCAAGTGTAACTCAAAGTCAATGCATATAAACCATATGATTAGCATCCAAGCCTAAAAACAAGTTATTTTTCTCATTTAATAAAAGAAATACTTAGCTGTTTATGGTATGATAAATAGTTTATGACAGATTTATTTATTGTCAGCTGTAAGATGCCTCAAAGAGGTGAATCCAAGCTCTGTGTTCAGTCATATCACTTCATATATGTTTCTTTCAAAAGGATTTCTTTATCATTTAAAATCCAGATTTTGAAAAAGTGGTTTCCAGTTGCTAGAAGACATCAGTGCTACATTCCTCTGAAATCAATGACTCACCTTTTCAAGTGAAAATGCCTGCAAAACACCATTCCTATAGTTCTCATAAAATAGTCTTCATAGAAAAAAAATGATTCACGGACACTTCTACTTCTTTAGAGTTGTACTTATGTAGTGCTCTTACAAAAATACCACAACACTTTTAAAAGAACTATCATAGGAACCTAATACAAACTCATTGTTTCTTACATACAGTCTGATAAAGAAACACTTTCCTTTTTTGTCTCTGGTATCATTTTGGTGATAGATTTTCATTTATATCCTTTGTGCAGATAGTTTGTAATCTGACAACTTTTCATAAGAAATTACTATTCATAAGAAATTTCATAAGAAATTACTTTTCATAAGAAATTACTGTAAACATGGGGCTCCAAACCAGCTCCCTAGATTAATTTTGAGATCGTAGATTTTAAGCATATTCTAATTCCCACTGGCTAAAATGTCATGAAATTGGTACACAAATAAGTGCCTGACTTGGCATAACCAACAGGTAGAAATTTTCTAAAGTAGCTCCTGGCATATCAAAAATCCACAGAGAAAATATCCTTTAAGTCTTGTTGAAACTATTAATATGATGTAAGGGATTTACCTGTAGAAGCAAAATTGAAAAATGGACTTACGGTATCCAAAAATTCTTTATCATGTGTTTTGCCATCTTTCTGGCCTTTCCACTCTGAGGACACAATTCAGAAGTTACTTTAAAGAACATAGTTGTACAAAGTCTTACCTTGCAACCTGCATTCTAGTACTGAAGTCAAGAGATCTCATTGACCGTAAGACTTCTATACACCCCAAGTACTGTAAGGAAAAAGAAACAGTTGGAAAATGTATTATAATTATGCTTGAGTTCTGGGAGAAAATGCAACTAACCATTAAAAGGCAATGTGCAAATGTTATTTTTACATTTGATTTATCCTATGTCTAAAGTAGGTTGTTGTGATTATGCTGTTGTATGTCACAGATTTGTTCCATAAACATTTTGTTTTGTTTTTCACATTTCATTCAACATATCGTTTTATTTTTAACCTAGTCACTTTAATACACCCAATTTAAAATGTGTTGATGTGCTTTTTTAGTTTTCTTCTGTCTTAACTAATCGATTTTAGTTATAATCAAAGTAAAAAATAATCTTAATGAGAAAGGAAGTGTGGTAAAGGAAATTCATCTAGTATTGGTTAATAGGACAAACTTATTTAACAGGGAGAGAACTAATTCTCATTAGAACAAAAAAGGCAATTTATAACAGGGAAAACTGAAAAGAACATCAGCAACCAAATTCCTTAATAAACAGCTCAGGGATAGATGTGATTTAGTATTTTCATTTATTATAGTAGCAAAAAGATGGAAAATGCTAATCCAATATACTAATAACCCATGCTGGGAAATGGCTTTAACAGGGTCATTCAAGAGAGGAATAACATGAAGGTTAGCTAATATTAAGACAAGACCAGACTTTTTGACCCAGATTTCTGCCCTGCATCTCTGTGGAAAAAAGGGAGTACCATCATGAAAGATGTTAAATGCAACAGTATCTATCACTGGGAGCGAGAAAAACTCAGCTGAATCTTCTAGATTTGCTTCCAAAAGTGGGCATAACTTGCATATGCTAAAGTCTACTGGAGCTAAAGCTCTTGTCAGATATTTGGATAGTGGCTTTGTACAAACTGCCTCATGACTGGCATATCCCATGGCAGTATCTTCACAGGTAGGTTAAGTATTCAAAGTCACGGGAACTGGGGATGAGTCTTTACATGAGTCTTTACATGAGCCTAATAATGATGATCATGATACACTTCTACCACTGTGTTTTTCATCAGCTTTTATATCAGTTTTGTATCAGTTTTTCTATCTTCACAACATAATGCAATCTATTTGGGTATGAAACTGGTGCAAAAATCAAGAGAAGCCACAATTTTTGACTGTTAGGGAATTTCATTTTTTTTCTGAAAAAATAATGTTTTAATTAGAGAAATACTGCATCAGTAACAATAATACCTAGAACTTTAGCAAAGATTTTCCATAGAAACATGTATGTCATAAACTGTTTACAGGTTGAGGGAATATCTAGTTTGTTTTCACATATCCATTATTATTTCATTTATTTCTATCAAATGATATGAAATCATTACAACACTGAATAAAATTAGCTAGAATATCAACTGACTCTTACTCATTAAATTGCTTGAACTTGCATTATTATAGCACACAGTTTCTGAGAAGGGCTATCTCAAGACTAATTTCCTAGAATATTTTCGAAATCTCCTGCGAATTTTTGTTTTTTGAAAATTTATAAAATGTTCGTGGAAAGTGTCTTGTCTAATGAGAACCTGGCACATGGAGCTTTCAAGCTAAAGATCATACTCTTAAACTGTCATCTATCAGTGCTAAATTAGGCAATCCTTGTATCTTATTACAAATAAATAAATTCCTTTTCTTTCATATACTTCTGCCTGAGTACTTAAAACATACTCATGCTCTGATGAAGGAAGTTATGCCATTTACTCTATTTTTAATTATCAGAGAGGGTGATTTAATTTTCTTGGAGATTAAATTCTTTAGCATCACTTGAAATAATCAGCTGAAATAATTTAACTTACGCCAATAAACAGCAATGATCAATGTTTTCCTGTTTTCTTTCCGTGTCATTTTGTTTTAGTCTAGGATGCTTTCATAGATTAATTTTGCCAATTATTTACTTCATACAAGATGCTTTTATAATTAAATATGCTGTAAATGATATGACTATTCAAAGGTATCCCTGTGATTTTTTTTTGTTAAAGAAATTTCATTATTTCATCAACCTGTTAGTTCAGACCTCTCAATACTAAAACACTCTTGGGTTGCACTTGTTCCTTCACTTACCTATATTGGCCACAAGTCTTTTAGAGCAAAGCAATTGTACAAGTTTTAGAACCAGTTCCAGCATTTTGGAAGCAAACTCTAGAAGGTGTTTTAACAAGTACATGCAGGCGTGCAAATAAATACACAAAAACATGGGCACACAAGTCACCGTCAAAATAAACAGACAAATAAGTAGACAAAAACCCATAAACATACTTAGAAGACGTGCATTCAGACTCCTTTGAGTCATACTACCTGATCTGCATTAACAAAAGTAGAGACAAGATCAGACTGAAGGAAGGTCAGATGGAAAAATTACCCTGTACTTGTTTTATGTATATCATGGAGACAGCTGAACACAACATAGTAAGGATTGCAGTTTCCTGACTGATCAATGCAAAGATGGCAACTGATTTTCTGGGATAAAAGATGTGAACACTTAATCACCACGGCATGTTTTCAAGTAACGAAATTACTATAAAAATTGACATTCAAAAGGTCCAAAGGCCAACTACAGGGACATATAACTCACCTACTGCTATGCTTCAATTATTCCCCAAGACCAACACTGCTGTCTAAAAATATCCATTTGAAGTACATCCTGACAAGGATCCACAGAAAGAAGACACACAACCAAGATAGCAAGGAAATAAATTATTCATTTATTTCAACAAATAAATACCCTGATTAAAAAGAAATGCTATCTTTTGCTTTAGGCATTCCATGAAACATTTAAAATATAGTTATAAAACAGTCTACTTCTAAAAAAAGCTCCTCTTCACCCAGCACTTAATGTATATTCTAAGCAATCAGCTACTGTGCACTGTGAAATTTATGAGCTCCTGCTATCATCCTCCCTCTCACTGCTCAGGAACTAAATATATCGAGATGCAGCCCACCTTGAAGTAGGAGGATTTGGGACTACTAGTTCCAAGCTTTCTCAAATAACATTCTGCCTTCTGTTGACTTTCTAATATTTGAATGAGTTTCCAGCTTGTGTACACTGAAAGGTACTATGTCCCAAGGAAAAAGTCTTTCATATGAATGAATACCTTCCCATTCAGAGATTCTAGATTCATAACTTGTACTTTGCATGCTAAACAGTACCTTGCAGGAAGCAGAGTGCCACATACAGGTGGGACCATGTAGCACTCATTCCATGCGGTTCCAACGTCCTTACTAGTTACAGTTTTGACAGGTTAGTGTAAGACGAGGCTATATGTCCCAGATTTCTGGTTTCTCCCATATGTGAAGACTTCTTCCGTACTCCCTAAAGTACCTGTCTTCCTTATGACTCAGGAAATTCTTGTTCAGCAACTACCACTTTTTACTGAAGCCTGTGTAAGAGAGGATATTGAGTTCTCTCAGCACTTGTCAGAAACAGACATGAATGCTGGTTGGGTGCATTTGTGTACTTGGAGCCAAGAGAAAAAAAGAAAAAAAAGAGAGTAATCATTGTCAGAGAAGCCTTTTGCTCCAGAAATATGAAAAATCTTGTTCAGTGCTTCCTAACAAGCTCTTCAAAATACCAAGTTACTGGAAGAAATTCTCCATTGTTGGACCGAGAAGCTAGCAGTAACAACTGCAAGAAATACTTTCATAAAAACATTGCAAGACTTATTCTATTATTCCATCAGGATGTAGCTCCATACAGCACTGAAGCAGTCCAGCCTACATACATGTCTAGCAGATGAGTGTCTGCCTTGTACACAGCATGAAGATCTACCCATCACCTACTCTCAAACAAAGTAAGGACTCGTAATCTCTGAATCCAAACTACTGGGGTATCATTAGCTCATCAAAACTGCATGGGTATTCTTAGTAAATTGAGATTTATTGGTTTTAATCTGTGTAACCAGACGACCATCATCAGAGCTGTGGTTCACTACCCTGCAGCTTGTAGCTGTCTTGTACAAGTCATGTAGGAGATAACACAGTTACATCAGCAAACAGACATACACTTGCATTGTTAGACAAAAATTAGCCTGTGCCTTCAAATATTGATGTATCCAAAGTACGCTCTAACATTACACAGCTGCAGATAATAGCCTGGGAGCTCAAAAATTAGATTGTGATTCCTGGGGTTCTGTGTGTTGTATGGAGATCTAAGTTTTGAAAAATAGATACAAAATACCTTGTCATAAGCTGGGCAATTCACTGCAATTTTCTCACCCATGAGCTTAGGCTGTGCTTTTACTTGGCACGTGCAAAAGTCAAAAAGTGAGCATCTTTTACTTGCCACATCTGGTTCTCATGTATATCTTGAGTCATATGCCTACATTTTCTTTTTTTTTTTCTTTTCTTTTTTTGAGAGGTGGGGGAATTTGTTTGTTTGGTTTTGTGGGTTTTATTTTTTTTACATTTTATTCTCATGAGCCAAAGTGATAATCCAGAATTACATTATGCCATGGAAGTAAATGAATAGTTAGTATGAATTGACTAGTGCTAGTTACCTATGGCTGAGGACTTCCTGATTTAAAAGTAAGAGCTTTTCTTTCAGATTCTATTGCTACTACTGCAGTATGCATTTATTTATGCATCAAAATGACAGTTCCTTCCAATATCAGGTATCACCATTAACAGCTAAAGAAGCTTGTGAAATGCACATTGGAAATTCTACAATACTTAAAAATTACTTTCGAGTTTGCTATCGACCCTAAATCATATTAAGATTCAAATCCAGATGCACACTAACAAGCAGGCCATAATACAAAAATAGTAAGAGCCCAGAACTTGATTTCAGGATAGTAAGCTTGTCCACATGTGACTGTGGATACAGTCAGGATTTTTAATAACCATATTGATGTGTGAAAAGGAGAAGGGGAAAAAAAAAAAAGAAAAAAACCAACAGAAAAGCAGCCTAAGCCAAAAGCAGCCCAAGCCATTGCCAGAGACTGCAAGATTGAAAAGTATTTTATAAAATTAATTTTTCTCTTTAGCAAATTAATATGAAACTCAATCTTTCAATCCCTTTGATATCATATTAGATGAAATTCCCAGCTTAACTGAGTTTATGAGACCCACTTTCTAAACCACGGAAGCAGGGAAAGAAAATACCCATAAAAATTAAAAAAAAAA
>VYXC01005593.1:183242-210457 GCA_013397175.1 Platysteira castanea
AAACAAATAGAGATCCTTTCAGCCTGACTATCCTGTCAGCAAAACCAGCAGAGAATTTTTCACTGATAAAGACAGAGAATGGAAGAAAACAGACCAACCTTCACAATGTACGTCACACCAGGTCCCAGGATCTTCTCACTCGAGTGCAGCCATCCTCGAGAGGATTTATTGACAAAACTGCTAGTTTGATTCCAATCTTCACCTCCCAGGTGCATTTCCTCTGGCCGTGCTTTTTTCCCCATACTCATCTTGCTCACGTCCTGCTGAGAACACGAAGTGGCAGAGACAAGGTTACATGTGTTGTCTGAAGCCCCTGCTGCTGAACTAGAAGCACTCGAGCTTCCCTGCAATTTGGAGACAGCAAGCTCCTTTACTGCAGAGGAGAGGTTTTTGATACCCAAAAGGCTCCCCGTGCTAGAGAGTTTCAAGTGGGACACTTTATGGATGAGGGTACACAGGGTGGTGGGTCCATCTTCTTGGTCCTTGCGGAGAACCTCTGGTGAGACCAGGTACGAAGGTGAAGTTGAAGTTGTAGCAACTGCTGAGACCTTGCTGTTCATGGGCAAATTGTGAATAAGATCATCAACAGATGTCACAGAATCATTCCTGAAGCGGTTATACTTGGTACGTTGAAGCATGCCCTTCTATCTGCTTTCCTGCATATGTTCTGGCAAATCTGATGCCAATGCAGGAGATGCCTGTACTAACATAGCAGGCGATTCATAATGACACGGATGGATAACAACAGTTTAGGGTAAAAAAGAAAAGAGCATAAGGAAAAACAAAAAAATGTATCTTTTTAAGAAATTTCTTTTGGTTCCCTGTTAAGGTTGGGTGAAGTAACAGTTTTCTGTGACTGAGATCCCAGTCCTGCTTAGAGCTGCCAACTCGCTCACAGCAAAAGCATGACTCACACAAATGAGAAGGACCCTTTTCAACAAAAGGCTGTGAACACTGCAAATCACTTCCTGTAGCCAAAAAAAAAGGAGAGAGAAGAAAAAAAAAACCCACATCCACCCACTTACAGCACACTAGCACCAATCAATTCTCAAATTCCCTTTTCCTATCTTCTCAAACAGATACTTCCTCCCAACCTTTAATTCCTATCTCCTCCCACCACCCTTTTAGTACCAAAGGCAATTACCTTTAAAACTGAATTAACAGCCTCTGTGAAACACCACACTTTATTCTTCTGTTAAAATGTTCTTCCACCTCACATATTTGTGAATCTATAAAGAAATCACAATTAGATAGCAAATATCTGGATAATATTTACATACATATAATCCCCCTCTCCTGCCCCTGCAGCAGAACACAGGCACCTTAAGGGTTTTTAGAACAGATGAACAGAACTAGGGAATATATACAATTTTTTCCAAAAAAGCAGCCTAACAGTGCCTTTTTGTCAATGCTGTCCCCCACAGAAACTGTTATATCAAAATTTTGATAGAGAGAGAAATCCTTCTCCCTTCTTACTTCATAAGAACATTCTATTTTAATGCAGGAATTACATAAGTACCTATGTGTGAAGAAAAGTATTTTTCTGATGTCCGACAACAGGCTTAACAGATGTTTTTTCTTTCATAAGTGATATTCACGCCGAAGAAAAACATGAAGAGGATCTTCAATTCACTGGAATGTTTGGTTTAATTCTGAAAAACTGACAAAAATCCCTGAAAGAATATTAAAAAGTCCAAGTGGCAGCAAACTGACATCCTGCAGTGAAAAATAATCAAAAAAAAGCACCTTTATTAAGTATAAATGTCAGTTACAAACACTTGATCTGGAGAAATAGCAAAACATGCAGAAAACAGGTATTTCTTTTCCCCTGCAATTTCTTTAAAAGTCAAAATGTGTACAGAATTGTGATACAAAATGCCCATCACAAGCCATATGGCTTTTTCCTATAAATTAATCTGCTTTGCAAAACATTTTCTGGATGTAGGACAATACACTGCATTATAAATAAATTCAGACCAGAGAAGTTGCATAGTGCAAAGTAATTTTTTTTAATAATTGACTAACTGCAGCACAGCCTGAAGGAAAAAAATCCTATGGAATTCCTTCCTTCTCCCAGGGTTAAAGGCTGCAGTATACAAAATGCAAATACAGTGAAACAGCCGGCTCAAATACAGGTATTTAATTAGTATATTCACGACATACTGAATTAAGTCAGCACCTCTTATCCCAGCAGTGAATAACGGCAATGTCCTAGTCAATGTAAAGCAGTTTTCTACTGATCTGCAGAACAGCCTTTCATCACCACACTGCAAACCTGCTACAGCATCCTCACAGCATTCATTCCTCTCGTCATCCTCCTAGCACAGCAACAGCAAATATACACACCACAGCCTATTTTTACGTGTCTCTACTGCCCAGAAAACCCTACTGCTCCCGAACGGCTCTCTTCATTAGAAGCGGCTGGCAGGACTGCAAAATGTGAATGAGATGCCGCGCGTGTGAATGAAAGGGCTGGCTAGCATCCCCACATTTCTGTGAATGAAGAGAGGCCTCGCAGCCTCTGCCAGGCAATCCCTTGGGTGCTCACCAGCCCAGCCAATACCAGCCGGCTTTGATGACTCATTCAGCAAAGCCTTGCTAAATAGTGGAAGATCCCATTTTCGAGCACAGGCGGCACCTTTTTTGCTGCAACACCAGAAAATGAAGCCGGCGCGTAAGCGGACGAGAGCGGGTGGCGAAGCCCCCGTGGAAGACCAGGGTGTTGCCACAGAAATGCCTGGGGTATCCACAGGAGCAGCAGGTGAGGAAAACCGTGCAGTCAGACGTGGGTTTCTCCCCGACTGTGTTCATTCAGCCAATTCATTTACATCCAGGACAGGAACATGAATGTGCGCATTTCGTTTGATGTTCGATTGCTCTCTGTGCGCCCGCAGATTCACAGATTTTACAGGTTTGTCTTCAGACACCTCTGACAAAAACAAAACAAACCAAACAAACAAACCCTCCCACAACAAACAAACAAACAAAAAGCAAACAAAAACCCCACCCAACGAACAGAAACCCCCATAAAAATAACCACAGAAACAACCCAAAAACCCTGCTTGAAAAAAAAAATTACATATACTTATTTCTCCCTTGTTTACCCTGTTAGCACAGTAGATATTTAAAGGAAGTACGATGGTAGGGAAAGGGAAAGCTAGAGGATAACAGCTTCCCAGAGCACCAGCAAAAGATCTAATTTTTGAAACTTTCACTGGACACAGAAATGCTTCCAAGGCATCCACTGGATGCACAGCTCTCCTGCAAATCTGACATTAGACACTGCAGAGGAGCAGAAGCCACTGAATTACCCAGTGCTTGAAATCTGGTGTCTATTTCAGTGTGTGATTGGGAAACTGTCTCCTTTACAAATCCAGCCCTAAGGTGAGAGAACTGAACATTTTAAAACCTTCCCTTTTATAGTTCCTGGGACTAGAAACAGTACATAATTTTGCCCTACAGGCAGCAGGTTCAAATCGAACTCCAGGAAATAATGAATGAAATTAGGAGACTGTGTAATAGGCATAAACTGCAATTTAAATTAGGATCTAGCTCGTTCTAGCTATTGCCAGAGCATTTATAATGTCTTCTTCATTTCCAACGCTGTGTCTGGAGCTTGCACGCTGCCTGTACCACGCCTGCCTTAAACAAGCTTGTTGCTGCTATTGTCATAGCAAGACAGCAAGACATTCAGAGGACTATTTCTTTCTTACTTCTATTTGCAACCTTTTCTAAGTCAGTGCACAAAGTGGATCCAAGTTGAAAATGAGCCTTTTTCTTTTCTTCTGATTTCATTTTGCAGGACTGTGAGCTAGACACTACAACACAATTAGTAAATGGCCATGGAACAATTATTTCTTTGTTGACCCAGTAATAAAATGGCAGGTGGAAATTCAATGTCAGTAAGTGCAAAATAATATATAATTCTAGAAATACATACACAGTGAGGGGGCGTACACTACCTCTGACAAAATACGGCATTTCTTATGAACCACTGGTAATTTTGGCGTCCTTAGACCATTCCTTCTTTTTTGAATTTGTTTTTTCCTGTTGTTTTTTTCATCTCTGTTTTCTCATGGATACTCTTCTTACCGTGATTCAGTTTCTGTTTCACGTCACTGTTCCTCCTTTTCTTCCTCCAAGCAGCTCTTAGGTGCTTATCCTTAGCTACCACATTTTTCCTTCTGTATCTAAACTACCTCTGCAGCCTGTATTTCAGATGCTAGTCATTTTTATTAACCGCAGAAGGTAAGAAAAGAAATTATGCTGGGGGCATGATTAGAGGGAAAAACTATATTTTGCTGGGGTTTCAATGGTTTTAAACTGCTGCAAATGTAGGAGACATTACCAATACACAAGCTAAACCAGGTAGGATGATGTGACCTTCATAAAGAGGAAACACAGCAATACAACCACCGTGTTCCCCAACCCATAGTAAGAAACTCTCCTGAATGCAAAAAAGGTGGTTTTCAGTGATCATATTCAGAGACATATTAATCATATAATCAGAGCTGGCAAAAATACCTCGTTCCAGTAACACCCTGTGTTCAAGTATGTACTCTATAGGAGTAAGTGCTAGAAACTTTTGAAATTCTGCTGAAAAACTACCTGCATTTTCAGGGTTATTGCCCGGTAGCAATAAAATTGCTTGCAGACTAAACTGAATTTAAGACAAATGAGAAAGACCTTGACTTTGGACCTAAAAAGCCCTCCAAACCGAAATTGGTTTAGCTAAGTTATAAGAAACACTGAATATGTCAGACAAACATAAATATAGATGTTGCTAAGAGTTTTAATACTACACAAAGAGTAGCCATAGGGCCATCAGAGTTGACACTCCTCTTTACAACAAGCCCTAAACAATTACTGTTCCTGTGATGTAACACGAAGTCATCAGCAAATAGGATGCTGTTTTCTTCACATTGTAATATGATGGACACAAGTGTTAATGCTCTGCTTTAGTAAATGTTCTTGCAGAATCTCTAATACTAACAAACGGTCAATTCATCAAATAAAAGTCTATAGTACAAAGATTTCTAATATCCTGTGGGAACATTTCTTCTTTTGATAATTAAGAAGGAAAAATATCAGCATTGTTTGCACAACACGAGATAGACGTATACCAGAAATCTCTTACCCATTTATTTATTAATCAGCCTAATCCAGCTTTCTTTATGTGAGACAAGCTCAGACGATGTAGTTAACAGAAAAGCAAGATAACATCAAGATAAGCTAAAAGGCATTATGATCTAACCTTCTTAAGAAGATATGTAGCTACCTTAATTTTTAAAAAAATATTTCTAAACAATATTATCTGTTCTGTTTGTACATACTTAATATATCATATTCTGTATTCCTCTGTTTCTCTGATTTACCTGCACACAGAGCTCAGTTACATCCTACTGTGATTTCAAGGGGGGATCACTGCATAGCTGCCAGAACTAGTGAAAGGCACTGAACTTCCTGTCAGTGCCACCACTAAACATCTCTACTTCAAAACATTTTGCAGGAATAAAAGCATAGACTGGGCTTACATCACTTAGATTTTTTTCCATAATGGGTGTTTGAGTCCGACCTCAGCTTACTGTCCAATACAAAAAAAATCTGATGGGTTGTTTTCCCATAGCAGAAAAACCAATCAATCAGCTAAAATCCAAAGAACACCCTCTCCCCTAAAAAAGTCAACCTGAAACCAAAACTATTCTAACAAATTCTAGTTAATTTATTTTTTAAAAGTGTTATAAATTTCCCCCATCTCCCTTTCATCCTCACCCTTTTCTTTCACTGGATCAGAGTTTTGCTGTTTCCGTGGCAACATTACTGCTAAGGGTGGGCTACACCAGGAAATGGAAGCATTATCTGTGGTTTTGCAAGTTATTTCTCTAGAAAACCATATTGTTGGAAGTATTACTATTCAAGATCAGTGATCATTAATCATTAATGATCAACTTCCAACTTAAATTACACCAGTACAGTGTAAAATTAAGGTCTCAAATATGCCTACAAATTTTTGTGCAGATGTTTATATTTTGAACCAGAAGCTGACCCCAAACAATGTTTAGGAGGCTGTTTTTTCTGTTAGTTGGAAATATTGAAACAATTTTGGCTCAAGATATGTTCACCCTATGAAATATGACGTGAAATATTTGAAAGAAAATGGAACTTGTAATTCCTTCTGCTCCATTAGTGGTTCCTAAGGGCCTACTGTTAAAAGTCAACATGCTACAAAAATTCAGAGAAAAGATGGATCTGTGATAATACCCAAATCTGAACATGACACTGAGCTTTTGTGAAGAAGGATCAGACAGGAAAGTGCACTAAAATCTGCAAACCAACCCTAAATCAACTTGTACAAACCCCCAGATTTTACAGTACATTATTCCTTTCTTTCAAACAGACACTGAAGCTAGAGAGTTATCAGCAGTGTAACAGAGCTGTATTTCCTTAAAAATACACAATCTAAAGCTCTGCCATGTCTGCACCCACTGCAGACGTTTGAATCTAACAGGTCCTTTTCACCCTAAATGATCCTGTGTTTCTCAGGTTTTTCCTCTTTCTCTCTGTCCCAAGCTTCCACCCTCTGCACCAGGAGTCATAATCTAGCTGGAGCCTCACCCTAGAGATGGACCCTGCTTCCTGAAGAAATACATCCCAGTTATATTTTCTTTTGTGTCCATAAACTGTGGCATGATGTACAAGATGTACTGCATTGTGAATAATGTAATAAGAGGCCCATAACATGGTCCTACGATTTAGTCATACTGATGGAAATTATGCTTCTTCTGGGCATATATGCATTAACATCCAAGTGTCGCCAGGTGTTTCTATTTTAAACAGTCAGAAAAACCAGTGATTTGGAGGAGAAAGCAAATAGCAACCCAGTTCACTGACAAATTATGCAAGAACTTTTTTTGCTGTCTTCTTCAGATTGAAAGCCAGTCATTTACTTATTCGTTAACCTAGCATCTTTTTGGTTCCCATTCATGAAATGCATCTAATAATTCAGTAGTTTCCTTCTCTACTTCTCTACAATTCACATTGTAATAAGGTGTCTATTTTTGGGTTTTGATAGTTTTGAGAATTTTATTTTTATTTTGTTCATATCTTATTTTCCTAAGAATGGTTTGCAAAGTTCCTTTCAAAATCGCCCATGTATATGAAATCTGACTTCACAAATTTCCTATTGAATCCAGTAGGAGTCAAATTTCATTCTTCATTTCCAAATCCAAATGCAAGTCTGGGAATTTTAATTGTCTGACTTTTCGTACAAGATTTCTTAAGTTGTTTGCCACTCCTAAAGTATGTTTACTTTTATGAAAATGCAAATGGCTTTATTTATATTTTGCTTTTTAAAACCATGAAAAAATTATTTATACTTACATATTTCTCCTCCAAATTCATACTTATACAAAATATGTTCTTTACCACCATAAGAAGGTTTATGCTCTAGTATCTACTCTTTCATTAGGATAGCTAAATAGTCGCAAGAAGAGCAGCAATGAGAAGGATACATGAAAAAAAATGCATAGTGCAGCTTTTTGTAACTCTTGGCATCAGGAAGGGCTAACTGCACCTTGTCTGAGCAGAGAGCAGTCGATTAAAAAACCCCAGACTTTCCCAAACCCATTAGTTTCCCCTCCCCTAATTAAAAGGTTATCCTCAAAAGTGTAAGAACCAAAAACCAACAGAGAGTATAAATTACCATCTTTGCCTTATGTTGCACATCAGACAAAAATTCTGGCAGTGTGTGTGGAGATCTGGGGACAGCAGAGCTGTTCAGACTGCATCACCTTTGCCACGTTGCCATAAAGTGGCATGCTGTGCCATCTGGCTGAAGAATAACACAGAAAAAACTGTTGTGGGGTTGTGGGGGTTACTTTCAGCTACATCAGTTCTGGACTCCAAATCACTTCACAGTCATGAACAGTGAAGAGGGAGAAGAAATGAATTGCATAGGCCAGGACAAATGTCTAATACCCACTTGCATCCACTTCACCCTGAAACAGAATCCATTAACTTGTGTCACCAAACGATACATATTTTTTAGCAAACATGGAGCTACAGCAAAGCTGTTATCGATCAGCTTCAGTACTGAAAGAATTCTGGCAGTTCTGCAGTAGTGGATAACAGCACCAGTGGAGGGTTATTCACAGCAGCACTCACAGCACTCATTCCTAGTGAACTGAGAATAAGGACTACTTCTGCATTATTTGTACATATAGCTGATCTGAATCACCATACCTGTTTATGCTAATGCTGCTTGTTATCTGACCTGAAGTGATGGTTCACTTCTTTCTGGGCACAGTCAAATGAAAGAGGCATCTGCAGACCAGTGTATATGTGCAGGTATGCCCACATGCCTGCATGTGTTAAGGATGCATTCTTTTCTTAGCTGGGCTGCTTTACTTCCTTGCATTTGAGTTGGCCTAACTTAGATACAATACATATGGAAAGCAGGATGGCAAATCTGTGAAAGACATGATAATGAGGCAGGGCTGGATGGCAGGATTTAAACATCTGTTTAAATGTTCACTTAACTGGATTGAAGTTTACAAATTACATTGCTAGTAATGTAAGGAAAGGCACTAAGTGAAATGGCTGCAGATGTGAAGACTGGGAAATTCTGTTTTAAGCTCCACGAACTGAAGCAGAGCAGAAGGGAGGCAAGCACCCTTAACTCTAAAAGGGACTCCAAGATTAAAAAATACTTAGAATGGGAGAGAAATGGAGACAAAGATGTGTTTACTAGTCTACTGTCATACACAGCAACTTATACATCTCTTTGTTGTAGTAAAAGTACATCGTAACTTTCTCTAGGTACCCTCAGAATATGTGTTTTGTTTGCTCAAGCAGGGCAAGCCCCTGAGAAGCTTCAGTACAATGAAACTGTAGCACAAAAACTGTTGGCATTCTGAGGGTCAGCAGTTCTCCAAAGGAGCTCAGACATAGGCACTAGGACCAGATTTCAGTAACAGCAAAGACTGTTTGTAAACAGTCTGTAAAAAATGTAGCAAGGATGTCCAGCAGCAAGGCTGGAGCAAAATCATGTCAAGGACTTGAACAGACAAGCAGAAACTGAAGCCCACTGGCCAAGCGCAGGTAATTGATGGGTCAGAGGAGATATCAGAATGAGGAAAAATGGTCAGCCATGAGGGTCTGTGAAGAAATCATGCATCAACAGCCCAACCCTAGAACTGCCCAGTGCTCACTTTGAATTGGGTTTCAATAAAGCACTGGTGCCAGGATGAAGAGGTAGAGGAGAAATGCCACTCTCTCACAAGAAGAGACACAGACCTCAGCTCACATTTCCAGAAGAGAGAAAGGAAAAGGATGTTGAAGCCACCAAATGGCCTGAGAAGGCATGCTATGACAGTAAGTAAAGCAAAAGGAAAAATCCTACCAAGTGCACTGAAAACCATCAGCCTTAGTACCCAGTGGCAACAGTAGTGCTGTTGTCTTCAGTTAGTTCAGGCTTAAGCGACAGCACATCTGAGACTGACTGAACACTATCATTACAGTCAACATGTTAGCACTGCATAAATGTTGATTGTCTGCTGTTATTAATCACTTTGACTACGATATGAAAGAATAAGGATCCATACTGTTATGAAATTATCATGTGCCACCGAAGCAACCTGTTACGTGTCTGTTCTAACAGTTATTAACTGACCACTATGAGCTGAAATCACCCTTAAACTAAGACTTTATTTTAATGACTAGCAGAACTTCATCTGTTTAGGACTACCAAGACAGTGTCATAGTGATGCCTTGTCCTACTAAAGCTGCTCCTCCACCCAAGTGCAAGAAACCTTGCCAATAAAACCACAACTTTGCACCTAACAGCATGCAAATATTAAGCCTGCTTTTGAACAGCACCTGACCAACATATGCTTGATTGGAATATCTAAAGTGGAAGAAATCTGTTGTTTAGCTACAAGCATGAGGACTGTATGCAGCAACAAAATTCTTAAGTGCAGTTAAATTGAAAACTCAACACTTAACGCAAAAGTAAGGCTACTCCATAAAATTTTGTATCAGAATACATACACATGTCTGTATCGTAATACGTATACAGACCACCATGATGACAGTAAAATAAGAGAACAGGACGATATTGGGAGGTTTCAGTATAGTGATGCATAGGAAGATGGTAATATTCCTGGGCTGACACTTTCTTACCTTGCCAATACCATTTTAATTTTGTGTTTACATTTTTTGGCCAAAACAAGAGCTGGGTTTTTTTTAAGAAAAAGCAAAAGAATATTCTGCCAGTAAAACACTTCCTACAGACACAAAAAAGCATAATCTGTATTTTACTGCTCTATACTACATCTTTCTAACCCTTTCTAGCATGCAGATGGTAATGTCTACACACAACCATTCCACACAAAAAGCTTTCCGTCACACCAAACTAACACCTGCCCTCTGCTGTCCAAGATGTAAAAAAAGCTGGAAGGAACTCTTCCTTTTTACAGAGCACATTAATTCTCTCTGGAGCATTAGCACCTACAGGCAGCTTCATCACCTCCCAGGCAGCAAAACACATTTACAAGATGGAATAAGGAGAATGAGAAACTTACAAGTTCCTGCAATGCCACATGTGCTGGTTTTGGCTGGGGTAGAGTTACTTTTCACCACAATGCCTAGTAGGGGTCTGTGGTTTGGATTTGTGCTGAACACAGGGTTGATAATACAGAGATGTTTTTGTTGTTGCTGAGCAGGGCTCACACAGAGCCAAGGCCTTTCCTGCTTTTCGCACTGCTACGCTGGTGAGGAGACTGGGGATGCAAGGGAGGCTGGGAGGAGACACAGCCAGGACAGGTGACCCCAACTGACCAAAGGGATATTCCAGACCCTATGGCATCATGCTCAGGATATAAAGGCAGGGGGGAATGTATGGAGTGATGACATCTGTCTTCCCAAGTAACCATCATATGTCATGGGGCCCTGCTCTCCTGGGGAAAGCTGAACACCTGCCTGCCCATGGGAACTGGTGAATGAATTCCTTGTTTTGCTTTGCTTGCGTGCATGGCTTTTGGTTTTCCTATTAAACTGTCACCATCTCAGCCCACAGGTTTTCTGGCTTTTACCCTTCCGATTTGCTCCCACTGTGACAGGTTGGGTGGCGCTTGATTGCTGGCTGGCCTTAAACCATGACAGTAATAAAGTTTCTGCACCAAATAAAGAAGTTCTGACTAATGCTTAAAATACAGATTACAAAGTATGCAAGAAGACTCTAGTTTTTGCAAATTCTTCTTCTATATTTGAGAAAATGTAGCTTAAAAGAATTCTATGCTGAATGAATTCACAGACCATTCCTTATGATGATCAAGTGCAGACTGAAAATGTGAGCAGAAGGGAAAAGGGGGCATGCTTGGAGTGGTGGTGTCTGTCTTCCCAAGCAACCATTAAATGTAATGGGGCCCTGCTCTGCTGGAGATGTCTGAACACCTGCCTGCCTGTGGGAAGCACTGAATTAATTCCTTGTTTTGCTTTGCTTGTGTGCAAACCCTATTCAGCTGTCTGTATCCTAATCCACGAAGTTTCCTTTTGCCCTTCCAATTCTCCCTGATCCCATTTCTGCGGGAGAGAGCACTTCTGTGTAGTGCCTGGTTGCTGGCTGGGGTTAAACCACAACACCATGTTACGGCAGCAAGAAGTGAGTGTGGGCCATCAAAAAGTAAGACCACAGTTTAAGAGGGCAGCAGTGTCCTTCCTGCCTGAGTATCTCATCTGTTCAGAAGCACTGAGTACTGACCAGCAATCCAATTTCTATTGCTGCTTCAGCTTTTTGTGCTCATGAAAGAAAATAGTCTATAAAATGCCATCAGCAGATAAACCACCATGCTCAGCCTTGGGAGTGTCCTTCGCAGCAGAAATTCTCTCTCCATCACTTAAGGAAAAGAAGGGATATATACTGCCAGGAAAGGTGATGCACAGTGAACAGAGACATAATGTATGAGCAGTGTAGGGAGGATCATATGGTTGATCTTCCTGTAATTATGCCCAGAAAAACATCCTGTAGTTATGAAACTGTAAATAGATCAAAAGGATGACTGAAAAAAACCCTAGGTAAATTTTTGTAGTATAGAATATCAAAAATAAATAGGCTGTTTCAAGTTTTCCTTTTTATCAGTTAATTTTTACTTCAAGATAAAAAAATTGAAACTTCTCTGTACAGCAGATGCCCATAATCCTATTAATAAATAAGCACTGGGTTAAACCAGCAGAATATTCATTTGGCATCACTAGAGATGTAACTGAACTTCACCAAATGAAAATACTTTTTAAGGGTTGTTAAGTGCCTTTTTGGGAAAACTATTGATTTTCTAAACTACCATTAATTTGTTTGTTTTTAATAGAACTTTGGATAAAGAAAAATAAAATTAGTTCCTACTATAAAAAGCATCTACCATAAAAGCATCCCTTACATATACACGGTGAGGACGAGATTCATGACCCTTTAGCCTGTTTTCCATTCCTTGGTTACCTCTGCAGCTGCTCAGTACCCTCTATCTGCATATCATTGTTAGATCAACAGTTAATTAAACCACTGACCAAATTCAACCAAAAACTATAAAGAAGGGGAGGTTTGGAAGGTGTTAAGTAACAACACACTCATGGAATAAGCAGGAAGAAAAAAAGGTGAAATTATACCTATGTCTCCAGAGAGGGAGGCACCATAGTATTAGCCAGTATTTCTTAAAGTCTAACACTTTTAATAAACATGCTTTACATATTATCTGAGGTATTACCTGTATCACAAAATTTCACAGACAAATGTCAAGACACTGGCAATATAATCAGCATGGTTAGCAGGGGTTGTTTTGTTGTCATTTTACTGGAGCAAAAAGATTTTGTATATGCCATAGAGCAGTGTTTGCATTTGAGAGTAAGAATCATAGAATCATTAATGATTTTCTAAAAAAAGTTTGACATTTTAGATCTCACAAAGTATGCCAACCTGCCTGTCACCTGTGTCTTCATGCAGACTGGGATAAACCTGTTACCAATGCTTAAAAGAGACACCTGACAGTACCTCGGCACATCACCATACTTTGGCACACTTGTTTTTATTGTGGTTATCTCATCTAATATCTCTCATGCTAACACCCAAAAACTTTAAATCTGAGTTTGCCAAGTTCCACATACAAAAGCAATTAGAACCAGTTCAGCTCATCTTTCAGACATTCATCTCACCCTGATCACGATTACTGTCCCTAATTAGACTGACATCTCATGATTTCTCACTAGTTTGGCAAACCTCAACCACTGGTCCAGGCGTTCAGCTGCACATTCATTTCAATAGAACGAAATATGATACTGCGAATTTGCAGTTTACCGACTGGCTTGGAGCAAGCTTAACTATTAGCGTTCACTTGTTAGTGACCGCTGAGGTGTTTTTTATGGCTGTTTCTTGATGTTAAAAAGTCCCGAGCCCGAGCCAAGAAACTGGACACTCCTGCGATTCGTGTTCAGGTTGTTTATTGTTTCTTATCTCTTAGAGTCTGGAGCAAGGACAGCAGGACCTGCTCCTCCAAAATTCACAGCAGGAATGACGCCTGAGTAGGCCGTCTTCACCTTTTTATCTCTTTCAGGAAAACCAACCAAGTTCTACAACGTGTAATTATTTATAAATCTTTTCCAATTAACTTTTACTTTTTCTTAACATGACAGTGCTACCTTCACCAATCCCCCATCACCTTCGTCACAGGAGAAAATGGAGGGGAGAGAAGAAAGAGGAAGGGGAAGGGGCACCGCCCTTTGCCCTCCATCTTAACTTTCTTCTCTCATACCTCCATAAATCTAAAACTACAATCACCCAGTGACAAGATAAGCTAATTACACACTTTCTTTCTATTTTGTATTTCATCTCTCAATGTGGGCAGCGTTCTCCGATGACACGGCTCAAGCATAGAGTTCTGTACTTCTGTCTCGAGTTCCGAAACAGCCTGGCATGGCTCCAGACCCCCCTGTACAGTCTGAGGAGTATTCTGGGCTGCCACACTTAACAGTTAATAATTCCTAGAACAAAAGGTAAAAAGGAGCTGCTGTTAGTGTCTTCTCTATTCTTTTGTTTAACACAAGGAACATGTCTTCTGTGAGTGAATTCTTCATTAGACCAGTCAGTTACTTTCAAGGAAAATAGCTGATGTTTATTAAAACTTCAGAGAGGCTGTCACAACTCTGGGTGAATTGCTGCCATAATCAGTCACCCAATTGCTACTGTTTGTAAGCAAAAGCACAAAACAAAACCACTGCACATTACACTTTTGAGTCTGTCCTTAGCATGGGGAGAGAAGGTTGGTATTAGGTATAGTTTTTCTGGGCAATTCTTAAGGCTTAAATCAATCCATTAGTAGATACTAGTGCTGGGCTTACTCCTACATTATGCAGTCTGATGATGCAGACAGATTTGCTCCCACCTGCTGTGATTCATGCAGTCCAGTCAGATAATACAGTAGCATTATTCAAAAAGCTGCAGCAAGGTAGTCTAATATTGGCCCTTCTGGCATTGCCTCCTAAAATACAGCCACATAATAAATATTTTTAGAATAAAAAAAGTCACTTGAAAAATTATATTACTATTCCTTTGGTGATCCTCTTGTACTCAGAGCAAGTAGACAAAATAGGTTTATAGATTTAGTTATATATACACACATGCACACACATGCTTTTCTCCCTCCTTATCTCTCTAGCCAATATAAAGAAGTTAATTTCCAAGACTGTTTTTCCCCTTAGTGTATACAGCTATACTGACTCTTACTATGCCTGCGGTTTTGCTTTAATTGAACACACTTTGTAAAGATCAAGTGGCAAACTCTGCAGGTATCTTATGTAATTCATTTTTTTTCCTCATCACTACGCAATACTGCATGATGGGAAACTATGCACATGTTTCTTATTAATTAATGTTGCTTCCCCTAATTCTCTCCTGAAAATGTATTTCCACTGCAGATTGCCTGTGTCAGTATCTACAGCATATCACACACTTCAGACTACCTCTTGAAATTAGCAAGAATATTAAACCAATTTCAATTTAATTAAAGACAGTGTTAGATTAAAAAATATGCAGCAGTTAGGGATGACATTTTTTTTCCTCTTAATTTGGAGTCATATCAATTCAAAATCAACATTTGATTCCGTGAGTGTACTTGACATGGAGATTGGTTCTGGTGTTTGTATGGTTAATCTGCTGAGTCGTGACTACTTGTAACAGTCAAATTCTCTCCAAGGATAAATAATTAAAGCTTCTGGAAGAATAAGCACACAGGAAGCAGTGGAGATTGGATGTACGTAGGTGTTGAGGGCATTAATTTTTATCCAATCGCTGAATAAAAAGCACATTATTCATGCAACCTTGTTCATTCACTGCTACGTGACCTGCACCACAATAGAAGACTGCAGCATCCAGTGCTGAATTCAAGGCATTCAAGGCAACGAGGAAAGGACTCCAACAGTACCAGCACAGAAGAGCAAAATGCTACACTGTAGGTGTAGCATGCAGCCTTTGGTTAAAGCTTTAGCTTTTATGACTAATGCTAGAATGACACAAAAATACTTTTTATCATTGAATATTTTTCTTTGGGTGCAGTAAAAATAGCAAATATTCGCCTTAAGATAGAAGGACCTGTTCACTTTCTTTTCAGCATGTATCTCCCACATCTCAATGACAACTATCAGATAAAAAATCCAAACCCTTAGCAAATAACAAATAAAAGAATTCATTAATTGGTGAAGCAAAACAAATGCAATGTCTTGTAGTATCTGTGGTACAAAACTTTTGACACAAAATGTTTCAATAAAGTGAATACTGAAAGGTGTAAAATCCACAAAGCAATTTTAGCTGTGAAGCTCAAAAAAGCCTGTTATAAGTTCCTGAGGGTTTTTAAAGCACAAGAACAACTCCCTGTTCCAAAATAGATTCCTCCGCCTTCACATTGCTATTCCTGTCCCATGTTAACTCACTACAAATTCTATCTTTGGCTTGATGTCTCATATGCCTGTTAACTAACACTGTTAGATGTAATTGTTTATTTGCTTGAATATTTGTATACCACATACAAAGGTGAAACTCAAACAAGACTCTAGTGAAAAAATCAACCCATAAACGCTAAAAATTCGAGTATCTATAAACATACATTAAGGTCCATGGTTACTGGAAAGCAAGGCATCTGCTAAAAGTGTTCGTATCATCTCCCACAACCACCTACTCACTCTGGCATTTTTAAATACCAGACCAGTTACATCATTCTTAGTAGCAGATGTAACAGCTTCATATCTTATATCCAAGCATAGGTGCAAAAGATTTTAACTCTCTTTTATAATGAAAAATAATGGTCTTTTAGAAAGGCTTGAAAGCTGCAGAATTCCCTAATGACAAATTTGGGTGTTTGAAATGTTATCAGAATAAAAACTCATTTTATTTTTCCATAAAAACAGAACTCTCCACAGATTTCAAGCATACAGGAATGGGGGAAATTAACTAGTTTCTTACCATAAACCAAAAAAAGAAACTGAAAAAGAACCAAAGGGGATCTAAAAACTAAACCCCCTGTTATTTAAATATATTTTAAAAATGCAAATTTTAAAAATAGATATTATGTATATAAAATGCTAACTCCGCAGGAAAAAAAATGGTTGCATGTGAGAAAAAGAATTAAGGTCCTCACAGAAGGAAAAGAGAAAATCATATATAGGCAGTCAAGAAGTAGAAGAAAAAAATGAAAACAGAAATTTGGATATATATTATTGGTTGTAATAGAACAAATTCAATTTAGAAATAATTGGTAAATTTGAAAATAGTAAAGTCCTCAAGGAAATACATTAAACAATTTGGGGGAAAAACACCAAGTGCCAGACTTAGAGAGTTTGGAGAAGCTGTCAGAGTTGAGAATGGTCTTTTCAAAAGCATTGTTATCAGACAGACTTAGGAAGCACCATGAAAGTTTGGATAACAGGTCACTCCTCCTCTCCTCCACCTCTTTTAAAGCCAAGGAGAACATTGCAGAGCATATGAAAGAGGAAATTGAAAATGGCAAAGTTTGTCCTTCGTGCTCTTCACTGGTCACCTTCTTCACTGACACTCTAGTACAAAAATATATTGCTAGGACAGGACAACATGAGATGTAATTAATCAAAAGAACATAAAATTGTCCTGTGTCCCAGTGATGTAGTACTAATGGTTACCATTGTTGTAAAACATTTGCCTTACATTTTGAAGGAAATTAATCAACATTGCAATAAATCATATTGTATAATTAAACATTGTTAATGCTGGGAACCAAGACTACTGAGTTCCTAGGTAACGTCACATTTGTGTGATGTTAAGAACTGTGTGACATTACTCGGGAGAAAATAGCTTTCCTAATGTCAATAAAGAATGTAATATAATCTCCCTCTGCTGTTTCAAAATTGAAAAATGATTAACTGGAATGGAAGAGTAACACAGGACTAATTCTCCATTTATCATGGCCAGGTCATAAAATTCTGGTCATGATAGGTTCATTTCAGGGCTCAGCTCAAGAAAGGTAAGTAACTTGAGAAAAGCCCACTGCTGATACTGCTGTAAGCCAGATATCTTGACTGCATATTTTATGGAAAAGAGAATATACTCTAAATGTTCATGGCATAGATAAAAAAAAGAAAGATAAAGATTTTCAATTTTAAAAAGCTGGCTACAATCACATGGCTTTTACAATTCACTAATGCCATTTTATGGTATTTGGTGAAATATATTTTCACCATATATATGGTGAAAATTCGATTCCTAGATATCGAGAGGTGGACCAACATAAGTCTTTTCTGAGCAACAAATAAAAGTGATGAATGAAAACTATGAATGTTTGCTTGGAAAGTTCAGATATGCCAGTGAGAATTCAATGTGTTTAAAATAGCCACAGAAAGCCATCTCAAGTATAATTATGGAATCTCAGCAGAAATGCAACGTGTCCATAAACAGTACAACTGTTTTTATCCACCCATATATAGCACATGTTTCTGACACGTTAATATGCAGATTGCAGGTGGGAGTTTCCACGTTCGAAGCTAGTTTTTCCACTGAGTGGCATGTTCCCAAAATTCATTTTCAACCCACCTAATTTTAGGCACTTAGTGGAGGGGCTAAAGTTAGAAACCAAGTCATCCTAAACACTCTCTGCAGGCTATGGAAAGATAGTGATAAAGTGCTGGTAATATTTTACTGCAGCTAAATTACATCTAGTGAATGCCTGTTCAGTATTCAGACTGAAGCTATCTGCTTATTAGCAGATCAAATGTTTGAATATTGTTCAGAACAAATAAATTCCATCTGATCATTAAATGAGGTGTATACATTCTCTCCTTATTCAATCTTCTCAATAGCTACTTCTGTGAACAGCAACTTGCTGGCCTTTTAATCATCTTTCTTTCTCTGTTTATTATCTTTCTAAAGAGATAATTCTTCCTCCTTTCTCCTCCAGTTTCCTTAGGTAGCAAATAAGTAAAATCTCCTCTCTAACATAGTAGCACAACAGAGTTGGGTTATTTTTATAACTGCAGGTGAATGAGCAACTTATCCACCTAATGGCTTGGATTACTTTAAAATTACCTGTAGCTCCCAAATACTTTGATTAGTGTTCAATAATTTTTTATTCTCAGAGCCAAAACCTCTGCTGGAAACCTGGGGAGGTATCATTACTTATCAATTTCACTCCAAAAAGCGAGATCTGTGACAAAGAATGTGTTGATAGTCACAGTTAAATAATTCTACAGGATGAAACAGTAAGTATTGGAAAATGGTAACAGGAAAAGTGAGGGGATTTATTGCCTTCTGCATTTCATATTAAAAATATGAATACAGGAAACCATATAGTCCATGTAATGATACCTTTTCCAAGCCAAATATCATTGACTAAATCAAGGCAGAAACATGGGCTGCAACTGCAAAAATAGAGCAAAGGAAATGTGGGGGGAAAAACCCAAAATTCTCAAACCTACTTGAATTTTAAATATTTTTTTATATAATTATTTTCTGATTTCGGTACATACCTATTAAAACATTTGTTTCAGAAAAATAAAAAAACCCCAAAGGACATATATCCTGAAACAAAAAAATATTCCTACAGTTTAAGTTCTACATGCCATCATAGCCACTCAGAAATCTATCTATAGAGCCTTCCTCATTACCAGTTTTGATATTCTAGGAAGTCCATACATGAGATACTCCAGGTATTTACCTTGCATATTAAAGTATTTGTCATACATGCAATATACTAGCTTTCATTTGGAAAAAAAAAAAAAAAAAAAAAAAAAAAAAAAAAAAAAAAAAAAAAAAAACAAACCATGAAACTTCTCCTTCATTATTGCATCCTATGAGAATCTGAGAGGCAACTCCACAATCAGTCTTGCAGCAGACCTTTTCTTTACCTGTGCAGCGCCTCACCACATTTACTGGAATTAATTGTGGATGAATAAGGATACTATAAACACTATTATAAACACTTCAAAAGAGGTATTGTATTTTCTTACTTTCCTTGTGAGAAGATAGTGAAACTTTTGGAAGAGAAGTAATACATAAATGAATAAATTAATTAATAAAAATACATTTCATGCAATTATAAAATGGAATGATATTTCAGTTCTCTTATGAAAGTTTTACTGCTCACTATTCCCTAGGATAGGATATGCTTTGTAGAATTATCTAAGACCAAGATCGGAACCAAGTAAATACACGCTTCCCTTATTTACGATGTTTTTAAGGAGTCAGTTAAGTTCAGTGGAGCCCATTAATTAATAATATGGAAATGGAGCAAGATTACAGGAATTTTTCTCACCTGCTTTATAAGGCTTGTTTTAAACTCAACAAAGCAAAATGTCTAGATTCATTTAAAACCAAACGGAAATCCTGCTACCATTATTGTCTTTCTAATTCTCATAATCTTCACTATTCATATTTCAGTGACATATGTGATGCACCATAACAACAGTATAGAAGACGTTGCATGAAAACAGAAAGAAAAAAAGGAAACACAAAAATCCCCAAAAAACCCAAACAAAAAAAACACCATAGAAATTTTGCAGTCAAAGAGAATCCCATGCAGCTAAACCCTCTTGAAAGGATACCTGGAATGTATGGAAAGTAGTGAGGAAGTAAATGCACATTTTGACCTGTAGGCTAAAAAATGAACATATTCACCCTTATGATGTGTACCCACTCCTCAGCATATCACTGAGAGAAATTCACAGACATCTAAGAATGCAAGGAATTTATGCACATAACCCATCTCAACTCATGACTCTTCTTTCAATACTAGGAAAAGTATGCTAATATTTCATACATATACCAAAGCTGGGACTTAATTCTCTACTCAGTACTGTGTATAACAGGAGAATACAGAGTATCTCCAGGAACAGAATTAAAGCTGTGTTTTTCCTGATTTTAAATGGAGGAGGACAATTTCATTCAAAAAGCCTTTTTCTGTTCCTGGCAATTATTTGCACTGGGAAAGTACTAGACAGTTGCCTTCCCAGCTAATAGGTCCTGAGAATATGGTTGCATGTGTGATTGCAGTGGAGCACTCCTGACTGAATGACTAAAGAGAACTTGACCTCCTCACCACTTATATTTTCAAGCTCCAGAAAGAGGCATCCTCCACTTATAAACAGGGCAGATTGAGATGCAGGAATTGAATGGTAAGGAACAATCAGTCATAGATCTCACTCAGAGTGCCACAAATATGACATTCAACCATCTCAAAGAAACTGTGCTCACGCTTACCAGATGCTAACATATCCACTTCATTTAGCTTTGCCTTCTGCAGAGTGAAAAATATTGTAATTTTGTAGTAATTAGTGTCAAACTCACAGCTCTAATTATATTCTGCCATTTTAAAGTGCTTGCATATTCATTTAATGCTTCCAAAAGATGTCATCCTAAATACTGACATTTTCTGTCCATTCATAGAAGATATACAGCATTAATAGCCAATGCAGCAGCACTTTAAAACGAATCACCAAGGAAAGTAAGATTCAAGCAAACATTTTTGCATTTTAAAATCTGAGGTACATTTACGTATTTACATTTGCATTGTTGCAAAATACCCAGCTTCTTCCTTTTAATCTCCTTCAAGCAGCAGGAAGAACTCTGAGAGCACCAAAATGCATGTTGAAGAACTGCTGAGTTTAGATTAAGCTTCAGGTTCTTTCCTTCTGTCTTTATATTGGTCACCATAAAAGTCAGCTATGACGACCACCAACTTCTCCAATGGCCTTGCAGAGTCTCCCTCTGACATGGAACTGATTACTGTGTACCCCTGAGACGTATGAAACGTGACAAGAAACAAGACAGAAGAAGCAAGTCACAGTGAATCAGCAGAAAGAGATTAACTAAGATAGCAACTGGAAAGATTAAGCAAGTAGCAAAGAGGAAGTTGGGGTGGAAAGCCAGGATGCATCTGTGAGACAGGGAAGTTTAGAGACCAAAAAAGCAGTCGAATATCACTTGTGTGCATGCTTGCCAATTGTGTAATTGCAGATCAGGAAGTAAAACCTGTATAAGAACGCCTTGGTGATGGTAATAAAGGAGCTTCTGGCTCTTGTATGATCAAGACATAGTGTTGTGGCATTCTTTGTCCGCCCCGACCACCGCCACAAGTGGTGACCCCAACGTGATCCAAGGATGGGATGTGATCCAAGGATGGGATCAGGGGAGCCGATGAACTCCCGAGAAGCATGCGGAAAGAGCAGGGGAGCAGCAGGACAAACTGCCACAGGGGCGGAGACTGGTGCAGCAGAGAGGCAGGGGATTCTGCTGATGGTCTGGACCAGTAACCTGTAATTGACACCTGTACAAGGTGAGCCACCAGGGACTAACTCACAATGGAGAATAATTTAACAACAGATGAAAAGACTGTAGTGTCTGCTTGGAAATTGATGTTGAAGCGTATGGGTACAAAGACCACAGACTTTGCTTTGCAGACCATGCTGCTCTGGTCAAAAGACCAGGACTTTCCTGCAGACACTAGCACTGCTTTTAGTGCGTCGGCATGGAAGGCTGTGGCGGAGAAGCCATGGGACGCAGCGACTCATGGAGATAAGGAAGCACTAGGGCTGGCCATGTCTTGGCAGCTGTTGTATGAGACTTTGCAAACATGGAATTAAAAACAGGATAGGAGGGGAGGGGAGATAGTGGGGTTGGAGTGCCAGGGAAAAGAGGCTGGAGCTGGTTCCCCAGACGCTTCTCAAGTCCAGGCAGGGGAAAGCCGTATTGAAAACGCTGAGCTGCCAACTCCTGCCAAAATGTATTTGTCCGCTAAGGACCATGTCCAACCCTCCTACCCACAACCCAATGATTTTGTGCAGCCAGATTATCCATCCCCGACCGACCAACTTGCTCACCTGAAGTTGACAGAAACAAAGCCGATGCCCAAGGCTCCACCACCCCCATCTCCTCGTCTGGCAACTCCTACAGTGAAACTGCCACAACAGGACCAGTATCCCCCTTTACCAGCTGGGTCAGAAAGTGACAATGAGGAGGAGCATGGTGAGGAGGACGATATGCAGGTCATCAATGAGGGTTGCCGCGGCTGCAAGCGCAATGTTTCATGTAAGCTTTGGACTTTATCCCCTTGTCAAGTTACAGTGCAGCCTCACCAACCAGGGAGGTTTTGGGAACATGTTAAGAGAAAAGCCCTTGAATGTGGAGATTGGGATACAGTAGAGTAATTATTGATGTGTAGGGGCAGCATGACAGAGGTAGGAGACACAAGAGAGGTCGCCCAGGCATTCCCTGGATGTGTTCAAAGCTGCACCAGGGTCGAATCCAGCTGATAGCCACAGTGTGATCGCTTGGAAGGTAGTTCAGGATTTGCAAATGAGGGCTACCAAATACAGCTCGGGGTCTCCCGAGGTCATGCAGATCATACATGTCACAAATACAGATTTACTTGCTTCTTTCAACCTCAAGCACTTAGCTCAAGTGCTGTTTCAACCGATCCAATATGGGGTCTTCAAGAGTAATTGGAAGCGAATGGCAGAAAAGGCTGCCTTGGAAAATATGCATCAGCAACAAGGGGACCCCAGACTAGCTGTTGGTGTTGAGGCTTTGACTAGGAGCGGTCAGTTCCCCAGCCCTGACCTGCATAGGGTCAGGGTAGATGGCATCCATCTATACATGAGCAAAGCCAAAAGATAGGCATGGGAGCACTGATAAAAACCACAGAGATGGTCTCACCCAAGCCTCGATATATAAAGATAGTGCAAGGTACGAAGGAGCCATTTCTGGAATTTGTAGAAAAAGTAGACACAACCCTAGAAAAACAAGTCAAGGATGACAGCCTGTGATAAATGTTATGCAAGCAATTAGCCAGGGACAATACTAATGAAGACTGCAGGAAAATAATAGATTGCCTCCCAGGGGACCCCACCTTAACTGACAGGATTACAGCTTGCTCGAAAGTCTGTACAGTGGAGCACAAAATCTCTGCCCTAGCTGCAGACTTAAGACCTCAAAAATACTATGCATGTGGACACCAAGGGCACCTGAAAGTAGACTGCAAACAGAAGCGAGCAGGACAGAAGCACAAAGGGACTGGGAATGCTGGGGCATTCTGTTGTAGTTGATGCGGAAAAGCAGGACATTCTGCAAAACAATGCAGATCTAAGTATCATGCTAATGGACAACCTTTAGGGAATTCAGGAAACAGGAAGAAAAGCGCTAAGGGGGAAAGAGCACAGACACAAGTAGTTCCCCAGGGCATGTTGCCAGCTCAGAACCTGCTGCCTGTGCAGGCTTATTCGGCCAACTTAGCGGAAGCACAAAAGAAGCTGATGTTTCCACAGCTGCAACAGTAACTTTAACTACTTACCAGGTGCACAAGATTCCTCTAAATGCATGCAGGCCTTCAGGCCACAGACTGAGTGCACTGCTTGTGGGAAGATCAAGCGCAACTCTACAGGGATGTGCACCCTGGAGTTATTGACACAGATTTTACAGGACAGATTTGTGCCATAGCCTCTAATCCTTCACCCCCAGTTACTCTTTCAGGAAAAACGTGTTGGGGTGCGTTTTTTCGTTTATTGTATTCTAAATAAGTTCAATGTAATGTGGTTTTGCCCCTACCCCCCCTAAAAATAAAATGGTTTATTCCCCATCCCCCTCTCCCCTCCCAATNGAAAGTTCTGCTAAGTTCGACGCACCATAGGCTGTTTTGTATGCCACTCATTCATGTGTTTGTTCATTGGTTCCCTCGTATTGTACTCCCTCCCTTTCCTCCGCCCATGGTCTGTCCCTATTGGTTGTTATCATCCTCCTTGTCGCCACCCCTCTTCTTAAGCCGGTGCACACTGTTCTTTGGGGTTCAGACCCTCTGGGCTGAGGTTTAGGCAATAAACCGCTGTTGCTTGAACGTGCCCGTGAGTCTGGACTCTCCTTCGCCCTTTGCTTCGGAGCCTCGCTGCTTTCCTCATCACGCTCGCTTCTACCCTGGGATCCATCGCTTGCAAGAGCCTCCTGCTCTGCACCCGCCTGCGCCCCTTGGCTTCATCGGGCAAAGGTGGGCCCGGAACTACGGCGTGTCCCGCTTCTCAGAGCTAGCCGGGGACACTGCCTGGGACAGGCGAACGCGGGACTGCCGCAAAAACACGTATCGCTCAACTTGTGCCTTTTAAGTCATATGTTCCCAGGACAGAACAATGAATTCGCGGAGAGGGAGCCTTCGGATCCACCGAAACACCACAGGTCTTCTGAGCCAAAGACATCTCAGGCCAGCAACCAAACATGACATGTGCCCTCACTTTGCCTGGTTCCAATCTGCCGCACATCTAAATTCGAGGTTTAATCGACACAGGTGCTGACATTTCCATTGTCTCCTTTTTTGCATGGCCTCCTGCATGGCCTCCTGCATGGCCTCCTGCATGGCCCTTGACTCCTGTGGGGTCAGACATCTCAGGTTTGGGAGGAACAACACAAAGTTATCTAAGTTCAGAACCTGTATTGGTTAAAAATGAGGAGGGGCAAACAGCTACAGACCGATCCTATGTCGCAGCAATACTGCTGAACTTATGGCGTCGAGACGTGTTGACCACATGGGGTGTAAAAATTGGGATGGATTTTTAGTGGGGGCCACTGTGCTGAGGGGCGCCTACCCCACACTGCCATTGCGATGGCTCACTGATAAGCCTATCTGGGTAGACCAGTGGTCCTTGAACAAGGGAAAATTAGTTGCCCTTCAAAATTTGATCCAGGAACAATTGGCACTAGCCCACATTGAATATTCCACTAGTCCTTGGAGTACACCTATGTTTGTAATCAAGAAAAAGTCAGGAAAATGGAGATTACTGCATGATCTTGGAAAAATTATTGCAGTGATGGAAAACATGGGGGCACTGCTGTTGGGACTCGCCCCGCCTTCGCTCCCCCTGGGGGGAGAGGGGCCTGGGGGGACGCATGGCAGGGCACAGGGTTTCTTGGGCCCCTGCTCTCAGGTCACACGTTCTCGGGTTCTGTTTGCTATTGGCTTTTTCGTGTTGCCCAAGCCGGGAAACTGAGGGGGTTTTCCCGGAGTTTAGTCTGTGCCTGACTCCCAACAGGGAGGCTGGAGGAGAAATAAAGATCAAATGAACACCCCTAAAAAATCTTGTCCCTGATTCCTCCATGGGCCAAAGCTTCAGAAGCTGCACCGGACTGCAATACACTGCAACCTAGAATGGCCTCACCTACAATGATACCTATGGAGTGGGACATTCTAATCACTGATTTAAAAGATTGCTTTTCACAATCCCTTTACACCCTCAGGACATACGGAAATTTACCTTTACTGTGCCTTTAGTTAACAATGCTGAACCTGTAAAGTGGTATCAATGGAAGGTTCTACCCTAAGCAATGAAAAATAGTCCCACCATTTGTCAGTGGTATGTCACACAAGCCTTATCTGGGATTTGTGAACAGTTTCCGAGTTCATATTGCTATCATTATATGAGTGATATACTGGTGGCAACATCAACTCAGGAAGAATTGCAGAGAATACAACCTCAGCTGCTTGCCGCCTTGCATTTGTACGGGTTGCAAGTAGCTCCAGAAAAGGTGCAGCAGCATCCTCCTTGAAAATATTTAGGGGTCAGAATCCTGAAGCGAACAATACAGCATCAAAACATACAATTTCAGAATTCTATCAAAACTTTAAACTATGCTCAAAAATTGTTAGACACCATCAATTGGTTATGTCCCTATTTGGGACTAACCACAGCACAGCTGTCTCCTTTGCTCGATATGCTGAAAGGAGACCCAGATCTAAATTCACCTCGGACCTTGACTCCTGAAGCACAGCAGGTGCTGGATGAGGTCCAGCAGGCAATTTCCACACAACACATTCACAGAATAGATCCCTCCATTGATACCACTGTTTTTATTACTATTCCAGATCTTCACCCAACAGGTATCATTGGCCAGTGGAATGACCAGTGGTCTGACCCGCTGCACATTTTGAAATGGGTATTTTTACCTCAACAAACAAAAAAAAAGGTCCCCACATTACTTGAACTAATTGCTCAGTTAATACTCAAGTGTCATCACAGATGTGTGCAACTCATGGCTAAAGATCCAGAAAAAATCATACTTCCAGTAAAACAAGACTATTTTGAGTGGAGCTTTGCCAATAGCACTCCACTGCAGGCAGCATTCCAAAGCTTTTTGGGACAAATTGCTTATCATTTGCCCAGTCACAAACTATTGCAGTCGGCAAAGTCAACTTCGTTGTCTTTGCATCCAAAAAATAGCTGTGTGCCACTGCAGGGACCTGCTGTTTTTACATATGGGTCGGGGAAAACTGAAAAGGCCATGGTCACTTGAAAGGCTGATTCCAGATAGCAGATGCTGGAGGGTCATGAATCAGGATCTGCCCAGCTTGTTGAACTAAGAGCTGTGACCATGGCGTTCCAGTGATTTTCTCATCTACCACTGAATCTTGTAACAGATTCCGTTTATGTTGTAGATGTTACACAGCGCTTAGATTGTTCGCTTTTAAAAGAAATTAACAATGCTACTCTATTTTCCTTGTTGAAATCTCTGTGGTTTGCAATTCAAGATTGAGTGCATTCTTACTATGTTTGGCACGTTCGGAGTCATATGACGTTACCAGGTTTTATAGCAGAAGATAACTCTAGGGCTGATAAGCTCGCTAATCCCACATGGGTGGCACCTCAACCAGACACGGTAGCAAGCCAAAGCATCGCATGAT
>VYXC01005595.1:0-12358 GCA_013397175.1 Platysteira castanea
GGGGGGCAGGCCCCCACAACATACAGACTTTACATACTTGTTATTAAACTGTATTTAAAATTATGGTTATGTACTAAAAAACCAAAAACCAAACAAAAAACAAACCCTCTCACATACGCATACAAAAAGAAAAAAATCCCAAAGCAAGTAAGCAATGAAAAACCATCAAAAAACACCAACAAACCAAAACCTCTGACTAAAATAAATCAGAGATAGGCAAGTCAGGAGAAAAGATTATATCTGAACAAGTTTAAGCACAAGTTCAGGCAGCTCAAGGCTGTTTCAGATAAAGTGAGACTGATGAACTTAATTAATGAAAGTTTGCAAAATGAGCATAATACCTGTGGTCTGCTACTGGCAGTAGTGAAGTTTTCATTTACTACAGTGAGTGCTGTTCAGTCTGTAAGTACTTGTCCTACTACTAAGGACTGATAAATCATTATTATAAGAAAGAAATTTTCTTCTCTGTGCTGCCAGTGTTGTCTCTCTGATTTGTGGATAATGTAGAACAGGACTTAGTGAAAAAATTCTATCATGAAAATGTTAGCTATTCATTAACTAAGCATTTTGTCTTCAATTAATTGCTTACATGTGAGACTTAAAAATGTCAGAACTGATGCAAATAGCAAAATTCACTCATTTAAAAAATTTTTTTTAAGTTTTACTTTGCCAATATATCCACATTTACTTTGAAAGGCAGTGACACCTCTTATCTCTGAAGATCTCTGGTTTTGATTAGGTTTTATATTTTGTATATTCTTTTCGGTAACTTTTCTGTAATGTGCTTTATTCAAATTCAGAACTAAATTTTTAACCAATTAAGATTTGCTAATTTATTTCCTCTGAATGTAGGAGCAAAAATTGTGTTGTTTTCACCTAAATATATTGGAATAAAATACACCCCATTTGTAGCAAAATGGTTTGTATTTTATGGAACAGAAAATAAGAGGAAACATTCTTGTTTCTATATCTCATCTTTCTGCAGCTCCTTTGACTCAAATCCTCAAATGAAAAGGTAATGAAATCTAAAAGTGACATCCTCTTAAAGCTATTAAGTTTCTTATTTCTTTTCTTTCTGGTATTGATTTTAATTATTTTCATGTATGAATGAATATATTTTCCATAGCAGTTTAGCTGATGACTGAATTATTTCTAAAGAAAAGTTTGGTTCCTTCATGACGCTGACACGGTCTGTCCGTCGACCCCTGGCCGCCCGGAAGCCAGGCAGGNGAGCGTGGGTGGCGAGCCCCGGATGGTTAGCAGCCGCCACAGGTGACCGTTAGTATGAAGCCACTCAGGTCCCTGTAAGTGGCAGGCAGCAGTCGACGAGAGAGGCGCAGGAGGCAAAGGAGACGGGAGGCAGTTCAGAGAGGCAGCAACTAGGCGTTTATTCCCCTACCCGGGGGCAGGGAGAACCATACACTCTAGCAGCTGTGCTACTCTGAGCACAGACTGACGGTGACACCAACCTTTAAAGGGGGGCGGAGAAAGGGCGGTACAGAGGTAACAGCCAATAGGGAAATGATAAGGGGATGACACACACCAATGGGAAGGTCTCAGGGGCGGGTTCAGGATACATTAATCAATGAGGCAACAGGGATAACAGAACTTTCTGGTAAGAACATGAATATTAAACAGAGACTATGAATATGCATAGGGGATGACATAGTATGAGGTAATCGGGGGGAAAACCAATGGGAGGCATACAGACGAGGGAGCAACAGGGGAGAACCAATCAACTCTGTAACTGAACATGATGAACATAGAACAAACTAGAACAGGGGGCGGTGACCCAGCTAGGATGGACATTAGCGGGGCATGGCTCAAACTTCTGTTCCCGCCTCCTCCTCACTATCAGGGATACTCTCTATGGCGGGAAAATGCACCCACCTGATGCCCAAATCCTCATCCAGCTTTTGCTGGATCACCGCAACATCTTCACTCAGCAATATTTGCAGTAACTCAGAGGAAAGAAATTCTGAATTAATTGTCTGCATTGCAAATCAAACATGTAAGCAGATATTTTACAAAAACAACCACCCCATAGATTTTGTCTGTGGTCAGCCCAAACCTCACAAATCATTGTAGTTTGATGCCTTTTCCTGGGCTTAGAATCAAAAGCCAGACACGGTTAGAGGGGAAAAAGGGATTTTACTTCAGTGTTTATTAAGGATCCTTAGATCCAGGCAGGAGCACCCCGCAGGAATGCCCCACCCAGACCGATGCACGGAATGCACGTTGGAAAATGCACACCAGAAAATGCACGGAGAAGCTCCCGTCGCGATGATTTGCTTATACAATTATAGACTTTGCATATTAGCATATTTATTACGGATTTCTTAATGGGAGGCTTAAGAGAAGCCTCCTATTCAGGATTGTTTCTCTTGCATGGGTTTATTTTAGTTTACAGAATGTGTTCTGGAGAGGACCTTGGATTTGGGGCTCTTTGATGCTTTCACTACGACGTAGCCAAGATGTTTAGTTTCCTGGCTAAACAGAACTTTGGGTTTAAGCTAGTTATCAAACTTAGGGAATTACAAGTATGTGGGCTAAAAGCGTTTGGGATATATAAAAGCTGCATAAAAGCATATATGAAGGGGAATATGAGAGAAATATATAAAAGCAAAAATCATTATGGCATCAGTTTGATGCTGTGTGTTCTTTTTTAAAAGCAGTTTACATCTGACTTACTGTTCTCTGTAAATTATTAGCATTCAAATAGTGTCAGTTAGATTGGCAAGCAGCCTACATGCACACAAACACATCACTGCTTACTACTGCAAAAACCATGTTTAAACCTTTACAGCTCCAAAGCTAATTAGCAGTAAATATAACACCTGATCCCTCCACCTCAACACATTTAGTGAGGTTGTGAAAAGCTCAGCAATGTTCCAAGAGGGTAGCTAATGCATCTGGGTTTTTTCGTTTGTCTTTGGAGGTCCCTTCTGATATCTGTCTGAAACTTGTTCCAGACCTGTCGGGTTTCAGGTTTAACCATGAAACTCAGTCCTTTTTGGACAAATCACTTCAGTGTTGACCTTTTGTATCATCACTAAAAGATCTCATGCAAACGGAACTTTTAGTTTGCAGTGGACCACAGTACAGTTCTTAGACAGATGTACAGGTATTAATTTAAAATGCCAAATGTGGGTGCTCATATTCAGCAAAGAGAAGACTGAGGAGTGATGATTCCATAATAGATTCATAGATTACATCTCCATTCACGTATTTTGGCTTTACTCTGTAACCAACTCTTCAGACTGAAATTACAATTCTTTCTCTCTTCACTCCAGCTACTCTCCTCTGCTCCTCAGGGCTGTGAAGGATGCATGGCCTAGAACCACCATGCATGTGATTCAACACAGACTCTATATGCTTTTACAACTGTAAAAAAGTACAGGTAGTCTACGTCTGTCTCCTGTCTGACCAGAAAGGCTGTAAACTGTTAGCTGGAAAGATAACAGCTATTCACACAAAATGATTGATAAAAGAATTACAAAGATTTTTGGATTTTATGTAATTGTTACTTGAAATGTAGTTTCAGTTTTTAATAGGGAACACATGGAAAAATTATTCCATTAAATATGGCTAAACATAGAAGAGATGCTGTCCTAGCTAGATGCAACTAATGTGCAGGAAATTCTTCAGTTTATTTGTATTTTCTCTGAAGTGTTTAAGGTAGTCCTTGTAGACAGCAGGAGAATCACTGGGGACAGAACACTGGCCATTCTTCCCATGCTAATGGACAGCTGGATCATGATTGACAGATTTCCTGCAGTAGTATGACATTTCTGAAGGATTTATGTATGACAGATCAGATACCACCTGCTGACAAATTGAAGGGACTATATTAACATTATTGAAAATAGGAAACTCTAAAACCTGAGTAAATTAAGGGTGTCACGGCTTTTGGCCCTAATATGTCAGGAAATATCAAGATTTAAGAAAAGGTGAAAAACAGAGGACAACTGACTCATTTGAAACTTATTCCAAAGTTTTGAATAGTAGAATGTAAAGGATATTGAAGGTATGTATAGATTATTAAACTGGACAAAGGTCTTGAAGGACAGAGGTCTTGAAGGACAGATTGACTATAGCTGTCACTATTAAATCAAATATGGATATACCTGGCTGTGTTGCCTTCATGGAAAAGTAGCTTCCTTGCTGCACTTGCAATATTAACTATATTACTACCTTTTTCAACTGTTATGCAGGAGAATTTCTATACCTTTTGGTTTCAGTTGTCATGTGAATACATCCAGTGTAGAGTTACATTAAGCAACAAATGAAATAAATCTCAAGCAAACTTTAGCCATTTGATTTCTGAATGTCTGTAGAGGAATTGAGTACATTTTGAATGTAATTTTTTTGTATATTTAATTATTTTTAAGTGTGTTTATACAGAAAGGCTCCATCAGAATGATTGTAGAAGACTAGCATACAAAAACACTACTTTGATTACATAAAGCATAGTTCTAACTAATAAGAATTTCTACCTTTTATGTATGATTATTGTTTTGTTTAAAGAAAGGTTAAGAAAAAACCCCAAACGTTCTTTTAAATGAGTAAAAAAAATAGGTGAGGAACTAGCAGCAGGAGGTAATCGCTAAAACTGAAGAAAGGATAAATTTGAGCCCATATGAAAGAAAACAGAAAAAAGGAAAAAAAATTGGAATGTAAAAGTAATGAGGAAGGCTGGCAAATAGGAAGATAGACCTTTTCCGAAGAGATAGACAGTTTACAATTTAAATTTTCTGTTTTCTAGAAAATAAATGTTCTAAAATAAGTCTAAGCTCCTAGAACTACAGGGCAAGCTACCTTTTATTCTCCTTCTTTTTGTATTCCATAGGCAAAATTTGCTCACTACTGGGTAGTGCTGTGCCATATTTGCCCATATTACTCATAGTGAATGCATCCCTCCTGTGAAAGAGTTTTCACTGAAGACAGTGTGACTTTCTGCAGAACAAAGGACTTGTAAGGTCAGAAGGGATGTGCAAATTATTTTCTTTAATATTTGGAAGAGTATTATATTTCTTTAAGGCTCCCTGCCCATGGGAAATGGGCCAAGTAGCTGACTCATTAAACAGTAAAAAGGGTAATTTGTTTTCAGAACTAAGTCCTGCTTGTTTCAGGGCTTTAAGGGCTGTAACTGTAAACAGTCTCTTGTTTCACAGTACACAAAGTTATGGTAAAAACCTTCCCTTTTTTTTTGCTCTACCCTTTTATTCCTGGTAAATTCGTACTAAAAATAGAAATCTCTTTCAGAAGACATTGAAGTTAATCCCAGTAGAATCACTTGTAGTGCAAAGATTATAAGTGCTCTGTTTAGTTTTCTATTATTTACTTATTTTTCTGTTGCTCTAAATAATTAAGATGTGTGAAAATTACAGTCACATAAGCAATAGTTCACAAACTACTGACTAATTCATTGATTACTGCTGCTTTGAAATATGACTACAATTTCTGCTGACGCTTACAAGTAAGATGATTTATGGACAACACTTTCCCAATTAACATTATAATGTATAACTTTATTTAAAAATCATATTAGTATGTAAAATATATTAAATAGGCAATAGAATTCCTATCACTAAAGCCCAGATATTTATGTTATAGAAATTCACAGTTATTTAAATATTTATAAAATGAGAGTTGAGAGAAGCATTTTGAAAAGCAGTTAATAATGAACAGACATCAAGGGAGCCATCATTATAACAGCAAAATGCTGTGCAATTCGAATAACTTCCCTGGTGCAGAAGCAGGCCATCAAATTTAATTAAAAGCAGTCAAAAATAAACTGAAAAATTGAACTGCAAAAGCCTATCCTTTGCCAGCAGCTGAAGGCAAAGAGAAAGCGAAGGGAGAACCTTGAAAGTAGTAATGAATTGATAAGCCTTTATGCCTGCAACTTGTAATTTGTTCTGTCAGATTTTAGTGTCAGTTAAACTAGATTAATAGAACAACCACTGACTCTCTATCTTAAATCTTATGCCCAGTCCTTTTCTTATGGGTTTTGATGGTAAATGAGAGTCTGAGAGGGTCAAAATTTAAATTAATTTCCTTGTTTGCTGACTTCTTTTAAATAATTCTGTCATGTACATTAGCTAGGCACAGGCAAAATCAGAACAATTTAGAGACAGAAATAAACATTTCTATTGAATGGGTTTTCTGGTTCTTCCAGAGAGGTTTTATTTCTTTTCATCCAACAAAGCTAGATATCACCTGGAAAGTTTATCTGCCACTAGAGGTTCCCATGGTGAAATGAAAGATAAGGAGAATAATTTGTAATGTAATAGGGCTAGCAAATTTATTGCTGCTTTATATGCTCAGATTAATGTGGATATATGCAAACTGTACCACAAGGACAGAACCAATTTACTTTAGATCATTTTATTTTTTATAATAATAATGTTTTAATGAAGCTAAATCTTCCCTGCTGTGACCTTATTATGTTTTTCAACATCAGCAGGAAATAGATTATGTTGAATCGTAACAGAGCTCATGAAACAGCAGGAATCTGGAGGCAGAAGATCAATTATATTTTAGTGGTCAATACAGAATCAGGAGAGGCAAAAGCCAAGTAGATTCTGGGAAATAAACTAGTTAAAAAAACCCCAAGTAAATTATTTTCATACCAATCAACATTACACACTACAATTTTTATAGGGGTTATTAAAGATACAGTAAGTTCCTAAGATGGAAATTTACACTCTAGTAGATATTTTAGGAGGATTGACATTATCATATAAAACAGAGTGAAGTAAATAGGAAGTGTGATGTTGAAAGACTGCATAAAATTGATAGCAATATGACTGATTATGAATTCACTCTTTGATAATATATTAACTCTTATGAAATTAAAAGAAGCAGCCTAAATTAAGAAATGTAAAATTTACTGCATGCCATTCAATTTTCATCAGTTATCAGAATATGAAAGGTAAATAATAATTCATTCAAAATAGGAATTAAACTTTCCCCTCATTCTAATTTCTCTCTTTCATCAACAGTGGAAACTTATGCTCTTGAGTTCAGGAGTAAGCAAACTTTCAAGAAAGATTTGCTCATAATCTGCTAGATATTGAAAAAAGATGCTCTTAAGATTATTCAACCTTGCTGAAATTCCTAGTTATTTTTGATAATGTTATATTCAATTTTAGATACCCTTCACACTACAATAATGTTAAAAAACTCCAAAAGACATGAAAAGAGAGTCCGCCACTCTCACTTGTATCAAAAAAACTTATTTTATGCATTATGTAAGAAGATTTTCTTGGATATCATGCAAAGCAATAAGATAAATATTCATGCACAAGACTTCCTCATACCTCTGATATGTAGAAGGCCTGCATATTGCTAATGCATATTAACTATTATTCTTTAAACTTATTCTGCATGATTCACAGTCAGCCAGAAAATACATACAGGCACATGATGGATTCTAAACAAGTGATAGAAAAAATTACTTGATTTTCAAATCCTGAAGGGATTCTTTGCAATGAGGCTAGGGTAACCCAGTATACTGTCAGACGAATATGAACACTTTTGTAATTGGTCTGGTGCAGTCAGATGATAGAATAGTCAAAAGTCTTGGAAATACAGGAAACATGATAACCTCAGTCAGTCTGAATAGCATTTATCAGCTGAGGTACCCAGCATGATGTTAGAACTGAATCTGAAGCAAATAGCGCCAAGATCAGTCTGTAATACTTGCTTTCCCACTGGCCCCACCTGGAAAACAAGTCACAGAGGATATGACTATCCCAATAGGTCAGCCTAAATCCTAAATTACTAAATCAGGAACCTTGAATTCTAAAGAAAGAAGTAAAATGGGTACAATATGTCAGTCATCAGTGTTTTCATATTTATCCTCGAAGAAAAGGTCATCTTGACTTGCCCTTTTGGGGATAGGTGGAGGAATTCTCTTATGACATGACTCAGTGAAACAGCTGCAACTGTGTTCTATTTCTAGAAGGTTATCAAGACTTGGTTTGAGAGAAGTGACTGGTGGATATATTTTTCAGATGGTTGTGAGGTCCCTGTTCCTATCACAAGTCATTTATTTCCACGAATATAGAGCCAGGCTGTCACACTGAGATGTAGTCACACTCAACCAGTAACACAAAAGACAGAGACTAAAAATCCCTCACCTCTTTACAGAGTGGAATCCTATATATGAACTTGGTATACTTTGGCCTAGAGTGATCATGCAAATTCTTTTTCACCTGGTTCAAGATAAGACATGAGAGGATAAAAAGTGATTACATATACCATTTTGCTGCAAACCACAACTTTTTTTTCTCCCCAGGTGTGTTGCCAGTTCTAAAAAAAAGAAAAAAAAAAAAAAAAGAAGTTTCACCTCAGAGAAGCCTTAAAATACTTTTGAAATCAAATCTGAATAAAACAGAAGAATACAGAGCTTACATTTGAACAACAATTCAGTATGGAAAATATTAATACTCAATGCCTATGCAGAAATTTTACTTGTTAAATGAATTTCAGTCTTGTGTACATACCTTGTTTTTTTTTCTTCAGAGAAAATGGTTGATGATTATACTATGGAAATGAAATTAACAGTAGGGGAAATCAGGTTAAAGATAGTGGAGTTCTGCTTCTGGATAACACACCTCTGTTTATAATTTGGAAGTCTTTTGGTTTTTATTTGTTATTCCTCTTCCTTCATCTTTTTATTCTTAAATGAGAGCTTTTTTTAAGCACAAAATAAAAATCAAGATTAGCTTTATCCCACAAGTCTTTGTAGTGCAAATCTGTGTCCAGAACTGTATAAAATCAATCAAATGTAAATACAGCTTATAGAGGACATGTTAACTATATAACCCAGCTTTATTATCAGTGGGGTGCTGACTCTAACCCAATTAAATTGATTATTAGCTACTATTCTTTAATCAAAACAGCTTTTAAGTAATTTACCAGCCAGTGCAATTTCATTCTTTCTTTGATCTTCTGCATGATCAAGGGAACTTCTTCAGTTGTACCTCACAGTTAACTAAGTTCATATCAGCCTTTCAATGTGATTTAATTAAAAGATATGACCATGTCTAAAATTTATCATAGTAATGGGAATAATTTTCCAACTGAAATATTTTTTTTTTCACAACGATATACTGACGTGTCTTGAAAAAATGTACTCCAATATTTCCAAATAAATTTTAAAGGTCCAGGGAAGAAGCAGTCGTTTTAAAATCACTTACATGCATATTTTAAAGCCTAGTTCAGTAATTTAGCAATAAGAATGCAAACTGATAGACATTTTTCCCCTGTTATATCAAAATACTAAAAATATTTGTAACTTAGGAAGAAAAAACTGAATGTAAACAAATTAGCAAGGATAGTGGTACCTGACACTTTTGAATGATGAGCAAATGGATTCTAAGCAGTTTTGACTTTACAAACATTAGCTAATTCTTCCCTCTCCCTTGGTAAGAAATGCTTGACACATCAAATAACATATAAATAAAAAATCGTGTTGAGGATTTTTCCTTTCATGTTACTATTTTCTTCTTTAAAGGTTGAGCTAATACTATGCTTTATACAATGTTAAACTGCCATATTTTCAACTGAAAAATTGTTCCATTTATACTGAGCTGGTGCTAAAAACTGTCATTCAACCTGTACCTTTGAATTCCAGTTTGAAGCCTACATATATTATGATTAATTTGCATTAGCATATGGTTTGATTACCTTTGCCCACCATATTGAAGATACATTGCTGAAGCCTCGGGTTTTCATTTTGTCATTTGTCCTGTCCATCTCTTTACACACATTATTATTAAAAGTCTTAGAAAGCATCAAGTGATTTTCTTTCCTGTGTTGAAATAATCAGTGTGTGATAGTTCAATAAAGAGGACTTGGTACATGACAAAAAAAAAATATGCACAGATGCACAGAACAGGAGGAATTCTAACATCTACCTAGAATTATGGTAGCACGTTAATATCGTAGGAAATAATGAAATACATACTTTGAAATATGTTTTTAAAAGGACTACAGGGGAAAAGGCACTTCTGTATAATAGTGCTAGAAAAATAAATTGCTATAGTTTTTTAATACATTTCTGTTTAACTGAAACCTGATTGTCTCATTTTCTATATAGACAGTAAATATAAAACAGTAGTCCCAGAAAAGACATAGAAGAAATACTTGTTTAGATGTTTGCTTGTGGGGTTTTTTTTAATCACAACTAATTAATAAAACCATTATTGTGATTGCATACATTTCTCAGGATGGAAATAAATAAGTTTCTAATTTACACTATTAATAAAATACAAAAATATTGAGAAAAAGAACATCCATGAATTATATTCAAATTAACGTCCATTGCGATTTTTGGTTGTATTTTTGCAGGGAAAAATAGAAAAGAACAAGTTTCTTTGTTTTCTTATCTTAATAAAACATATAGCTGGAAGGAAATTTCAGCTACTACTGCTCTTCCAGGAAATCAATGCTTTGTCAATTTATGTGTGTTTTCTTGTATTTGCTAATATTTTCATATTGTGAATTTTCTCCATTTATGGAATAGTATCAAATATTTTTTGTTATGCTAACAAATTATCTGTAGTCTCACAGTAGATATTAATATTTTATTATATTTGCAGGCTAGCTATTCTGTGTTCCCAAAGACTTTGTTCCTAGTTCAAAACAGCAAAAGGTACTGAGGTGTTACCAGTAGTGAGAAGAAGTGATTTCCAGTTTAGGAACAGTGGGCAAGAGGAAATTATTTTCCATCTGTGAGCACTAGGTTCTTGAAAGTACTTGTTCCCAAGTTCTTTCAGTTTCACTCCGCTGTGGTTCCTCAGCAGGCTTATTTCAAGTGCCCAAAGCACAGAGAGATCATTAAAATTGAGGAAAACCCTTTAACTTCCTATTTTCTCCTCAGTCTTGAAATGTTCTCTTGATAAACAGTAATTTCTTATCAAAATGGTTTAAGTATTTTCTGTTGTTACAGCTACTCAAAGTTTTCAGGCTCTTCATTTCTGTGATTTGGTAAATCAATACTAGGTATCAGATTAACAATTTAAAAACATGATAATAACTTAAGAGCAATTAAACTATAGATGCATTGGTAGAAGGAGAAAAACTAAGTAGAATATTAATTCTTGAATGAATCAAAATGCTGTTAACAAATAATGATGAAAGAGCATAACTGTCCAATATCTTTGTCCTCCTAAAAGTCCACTGTGGGGATTGCTGTATGAGATAAGTATGAATAAGAATTTGGCGTACAGTGGGTAGGGAACAGCTAGAGACTACTTGAAAAAAATACGCTTTTCCAAATATTTGACATACTTATGCATTCATTAACACTTATCTTTGAGAACATGCAGAGAACAGACCAGGTTCCAGAAGAATGAAAAATGTTGAATATATTTTCAGTTTTTCAGAGGAAGCAGTTGAAGAATTATAGACATGCAACAATAACTTCAGCTTTCAGAAAACACTGGGACAGATAATTAAATAAATTGTATTTGCACATATGAAGGAAAAAAGTAGAAGAGAAATGGCCAACTTGAATTTATTCTAGGCATATCACATCAAAACAATTTCACTTCCTTCTAGAGCAGGCTAACAAAACTTACAGAGAAAGAAAATATATATGCCAGTGTCATTACCCAACTAAGATTTTTGTCATTGACTTGTATGATGTTTCCACAATTCAAGCTGGGAAGCATGGAGCTCTAAGTGAAAGTTTCATAAGATGAAAATCTATTCAGGGGACCTCACTAAAAGAATAGCTATTATCAGCTTACTGTTAAAAGAGATATAAAGTGGCATTCCCTGTGAAGTTGCCATAGATCAAAAAATCTTAACACAATTAGCTAAAAATTAAAAAATATGTTCTTACACATTCTACATGTTTATGAATAGAGTATCAAATATTGAATTTAGCCTATATACCTTTAAAAAAATTACATTTAGTAATAAAAAGTTCTAGAAATACATACTAAGGAGTAACAGTCGTCATAGATGAAGTCCTGGCATAAGCTCTGGAAACTGACCTTTAGGAAAAGGGTGGCATCTGTGCAAAGCCTAGAGAAACACATGAAGAAGACTAGAACTCCAGAAAACTCTGGAAAACTTAAGAAGAACAGATTGAAATACCTGGAGATATATTACCTACGAGAAGGGCTAGTTAGGAACTGCTAACATTCTCCAAAACCAGATAGCCTGCTTCAAAAAGAATAATCTGATTTTTTTATGTCCATGGTGGCTAAAAGATGTAAGATTACATGTGAGATTTCCATTGGACCATAAATATAAATATAAGTTCAATAAGGAGTATATACTGGGCAGGTTGTAGAATCTTCATAATTTAGGACCCGTAGCAAAAAAAAAAAAAAAA
>VYXC01005595.1:22054-34640 GCA_013397175.1 Platysteira castanea
CTGTTTGTCTGCCTTGTCTTCCATGAACATATTACAAGTAAGTAGTAAGGAATTGTTGTTCCTTTTCCCATATCCTTGCCTGAAAGCCCCGTAATTTCAAAGTTATAATAATTTGGAGGAAAGGGGGTCACATTTTCCATTCCAAGGGAGGTTCCCGCATTCCTTGGTGGACCCGTGTCTTTTAAACCAATACAACTCAGGGGATTCGGATAGTTTACTGACAAAAGGAGGTCAGAAAAGATCTTCCGTCTGATCCTAATCAAGAGAAGAGGTTTTCTAGGTGATCAGATAGACTGTATTCTCTTGGACAGGGTAGTGAGTGACCCAAAGGTATAAGAAAGTGATAGAGGCTTTATTTAAGGATAGTCAACCAAACCAAAGATATCACCAGTCTTCTTCCTGTTTGACAGCCAGAAAAAAAATTACTAGGGACATTATGGGTATGTCAGGAAAACTGGAGGAACATATCTGAGAGGGGGCAAAAGTGATAGTATGGAAACCCAGAGCTATGATTATATTACAGGGTAGTGTGGAATCTATTTCATTGACTGGCAGTAGCTCACATCAAGTGGCTCAGTACCAATCTTCACAATCTGTCTGAATTTGCAGCTGATGTCTCTCTTTCCCTCTTTCTTTCCTTAGTCATCTGTCACATCCAGTTATACACATTTAGCAGTAGAGAGGAACAGCTCATCTGGCCAAATGGGAATTGGGATTGTGCGTCAGGTATTCCCATTTTATTGCCTGCCCCATCTCCAGAAAGAAATAACACTTCTCAGAAAATTCAATCAGTCTCTTCCATGACATCTCACGGCTCCTGCATTTATACACTTTTGAAGAGCTCTTGGAATTGTCTCACATTCTGCATGTTCTGTGCTGCAGGGTCTCCTATCCACCCTTTGAGTGGAAAGTTTTCTAACATTTGGAGAAAAGGAAGTTAGATAATATTTTGTAAGATATCAAGAATACATTCTGGAGTTTTTTTGGCTAAGCTAGATTCAAATTAATCTAATATTCTAGTGATAACTTTAGAAACAGAGAGAATAGTAGAAATGCAAATAAATAAAGTTTTACTTAAAAACTAATTCATCATAGACTTAAAAAAATATTTTCACACAAGTTATCTATTCTTGTATGATCAAAAAATTGCATGTTGAATCATGGTACAGGAAGCCAGATTAGGTTGCAGAGAAGTTAACTGACATACCTTTCTTAGCTCTTTTCTTAGCATGGATGTGACATAGTCTTCCTGTAACAGATCTAATGAGCTACAGTAAGACATACAAACCTCCAAAATAAAACCAGACTCTGTGGACTCCTTTTTACCTTAGAATTTGCTGCATTTTGGCTGGCCACCAGTGCATGTGGTCTGTTGGGAAAATTTGCCATCTTGTGGCCTTTAAGAAAATGCTATAATTTTTCAAACTGGCCACCCGCTGGTGCTAAACTGGCCTCTGAAAGTTTTCTTGTGCCATATGCAGAGAGAAAAACTGAACATTTGTTGTTTAAACTACGTAAGATTCCCCTCTAATGAAAACTGTCTTCTAGAATAGGAAAGGTGAAACATTTTTGTAATGTAAAAGAATAAGAGGTGGTTTGTTTCCTTGCAACTAAGTTATACATTAGGAAACTGCATTTCCAGTGCATTTTTTCTGTTCAGTTAGAACAACCTGTTACAATCCTTCAATGGAAAAAAGCAGGAAAAATTGGATTTTCATCACTTTGAAGTTCTGAACTAGTGGCTTTTGAAGATCTTAATAATGATTGATATAAAAATAATGGAAAACTTCAAGAAGAACTTGTGATTTTTAGTTTTTCCTTTTTCAGAGGCTATACCACTGGAATTAATCAACTGTTTTATCTGCAAATCTGCAATACTCCCTCTGTAATGTACAATATTAAAAAATATTGTCTTTCTCTTACAGAAATATATTTTTTTTTTCATTCCTCTATCATTATATCTCCTTGATGAATATTCGTATGTAGTATTAGCTAATAATATTTCACATTATTTAATTCCAAAGAAGCAACCGAAATCTTTATGCTCACAGTTGTTAATATAACTTGTTATATTACAATTGGAAAATATAGGGAATATCAGTGTACAATGCAACTTCATTAATGCAGCATATCAGTTACTCTCTGTAACCACAAGCAGAGGAACAAACATGGCTAAATAACATTGTAGGTTTTGGAAAATGCTTTTCTTCACTGATAAAATAAACTATCATAAGACATCATGAAGTCTGAAACGGATCATTGGGGTATGTATTTTATTTTTGTCTCAGCTAAAATCAGGAGGTAATGCTAACTCTGTTTTTCATTACCCAAAGCTGTGACTGCTTTTGTGTGCAGCCTCACCATTAAGCTTTGGAGATGAAATACTAGCTAGGTAAAGAATAAATGGTTGCAGACATTGTATTTAGTTACAAGAAATAAATCACATCATGAAAGCTGTAATAATATTTAATAAGGATATTTTCATCTCATGACTGATCCTACCTCTTTTAAGATGATCTTTAATGTTACTAAATTCCAATCTTCTTGTAGAAGATTCAGAACTTCATTTTTCAATCAAGAAAATATTTTTATTTTTAATTTTTTTACTAATGAATGTTTCAAGAAATCAGCATTCTGGAAGTGAATATATATTGTTTAAAATTTGCCACTGGAATTCAGGAGTTTCTGTTACAATTTTAGGGCCAGAAATACTTGAAGAGATCAGTAGGAGGAAGAGCTAATGGAAACTGTGTTTATGTTTAGTGTTGAGGCACTGAGGTTGGTTTTCTCCCTGAAAACACTAACTGTATGTGTATTACAATTGTACCGGTGTTAATTGCATGTGTATCACGTGCACATGATGTCATTGTTACAACTTAACCCATTGACCCATTGAGTGGAATTGGGCGAAGACATCCACCCCAGAGTAAGGACACAAAAATATAACACCGGCCAGATATAAAGTCTGTGTTTTTTCCAAACCAATCTATTCCTACGTATGTATGTATGAAATGGTCATTTTCCTTTCTTCTCCTAGACTGCCTACAAACTTTTCTCCTCCCATATCCTGCTGCATGCAGACTACTGTTACTAGTCAAAGAGAAAGAAGAAAAGAAGTAGTCTGTTTTAGGTGGAGCTCCTCACAAAATAGGATTAATGTACAAGTGTGTATGTACAATTAATGCACCCAAAGAAATTTCTCCTACTCCTTGACAGGTGAAGAGGAGGGAGGAAAATAAAGCATAAAAGCCTGTGCTGTTCTTGAGCCCTTTGTGCCACGTGGGATGCTGCTTTAAGCAAGCTCTGTGCCAGATGTCATTGTGATAAATTAAACACAGAGTGTGGACACTCTTGTGATGACATTTTAAGGTCATGAGAGAGCTATGGAAAAGGGCAAAAGTTCATCTTAAAATGAAAGAAGGTTGTTTCTTGTGATATAATGGTAAACATGCGTGCATCTCTAAGCAGATTTATTATATGGTTACTTGTCATGTTTGCCTTGACTATAAAATCATTGGGAGTTTACACCCACTGAACATTGATTCAGCTCAAGTGATAATGTAAAGTGATTGGCAAAAAAGACATGAGCTGATCACTATTCACAAACAATTTTTTTGCAGATATGTATGTTAAAAACACCCCTGAATCTAAACAAAAAAATATGAAACTAACCTGGACATGCTATTTATTGATCAAATCTATGAAACAAATATTTACATTATGGTAAATAGTCTGAAAAAGTTCCTAAAATATTAAGTTTTTAATGTTCTGATTAAAAGAAGCATATGAATGTCTTATGTTTTCCTTAAAAAAATTATTCTGTAATTTCAAAACTTTCCTTCCATGCCTAATTTTTGGAGGGTCTGAGTGTTGTCTTGCTATTAATTAAAATTCTTTCACATTGTTGTTCTTAGGATTTCTACTCATTGGATATTTTGAAGCAGAAATGTGGAAAGCAGAAAATATATAGCCTTGCCTTTATCCACAGCAGAAATTCAGAGGTAGTGAAATACCCACAAGTGGTGAGATGTCAGTTTTGATTTTATATCTATATGTATAGAAAACTCCAGTTATAGAGAGTTCATTTGATTCATTATCTGAATTATTAAAAAATACTGTATTTTTTTTTGTCTCTTGGAAGACACTGAAATAATATGAAAAATAAAAATACTTCTGTTGAGATTGCAGGCACACACATCTTGATACTATGTAACTAAATTTAATCTCTTTTATTAAGCAGAAAGAAAATTCAACAAATAGTGATCTACAGAGGGATAAAATTGTCCGTTTTGTTTTCCTGTGTAAGGAGAAAAGTAAAGAGATGAGTAGTATTCATGGAATAGGATCTCACCATTTGTTTCCAGTAAAACTTAGGCACTTCTGAACTTCAGTATAGTCTCTTGATTTAAAAAGAAAAAAAAAATCTAATTTTTTAGAAATTTAAAAATTTAATTTTTTTACAAACATAAAATTAAAGATACATATATGTATCTTACCTATGCTTAGTGACTTCAAATCTTATATGGAGTTTGAAAATTCTATAACATGCATAAAAGAATGACCAGTTTCTCTAGTCTTGAAGACAGTGAAAATAGAAATAATGTTCAAGACAGTGAATGTGCATTTATGTTGTGGGGTTTTTTTAACCTAGATTATAGTGGAGTATTTTCTTGGGCTTTTTTTCATTTGTTTGGATTTTTTAATCTTATTTTTTTCCATAATTAAGCAGATGAAATTTATATTTCATGTTCAGCACAATGTGACAAAGTTTGTCTCTGCAATTGTCGTGTTGAGAAAAACCACCACCCCCCTTCCCAAAAGCACAATAAAATGACAATTTAAAAATGCTGAAGTTTCAAGTTACCTTAATTGCAGGATTTATTATCTATAAAATAATTCAGTTTTAAGACATAATGTCATATAGCATACACTTAATCTCTTTCAGTCCGTCTTGATGCTCTCAACACACAGAAAAAAAAGGTGAAAAATAAAGTAGTTCATGTTTTTGCCAATAGCATAATCTAGCTCCTTTTATGTAATTCTTCCATGTTCTTTAAAAATGACAACTAACAACTTTTTCTTTTTTTGTTGTTTGTTTGTTTTTGTTTCAAAGTACACATATTCAATGGAAACATGAATCTGCCTTTGCATGCAAAGACTGAGCCAGAAGCCTCTTACCTATCTTGTTTGTAGCAGGCAGCATGTGACAAAGATACTTTTTCGGTTCTTATCAATCATTTTAGAAGAAAGGTACTACTTATATTCACTTCTCACATAGCCATATGACAAATAAGTGTTCCATTACAGAGAAAACTACTGCATCCATCAGCTGGTTTGCAGTACTGTAGCATTTCTTTTATTTTTATCCCATATTGGTAAAAACGGTAATGATGTAAAATCCACCCTTATTTAAGGGTGCAGCCTGTGGTGTGAAAGCGGGAGTGGAATCCTGAAAATAATGAAGGCTGGAATAATGCCACTTATTTCTTAGTTTTTATTTACTAAAGCTAAGAAACCTCTGAGGAATTCAATTAAAAACCATGCAAAGTGTGTAAAATATTCTGGACTTACGAGTGGAAAACTTTCATTCTTTTCACTCCTGCCTCACCCCCCAGCCCATGAACCACTTGGATTCTTGGTTCTTAAAATCTCACATAGACGCAGTACATACATCTTATTAAAATACAGTGTGAGAAATTCTGAGGTTCTTCAGTCTCCAATAGGACCACATTTCAGGGACAGAGCCCTACAGTAAAAAATGTATTACCATTGAAATCCATTTAATACCATTTACTTGCTCCTGTGCTGATCATATGCTTAAGTAAAATTGCATCTTCCTGTGTCATAACAGTATTATGAAATACTTACTGGTTTTAGTTGTGTCATCTTAGGAAACTTACTCTGTTTCAAGGCAAACTACTTTCTTCTATCTTGATTATTACATCAATCCTTCATGGATGAGACAGATCTCTGCAATTGCTACTGCATGAAGCTGCTCCCTAGCACTGGGAGAAAAACATAAAATTTTTAACTATTTAGAATTTCCTTCTTTTGCAGTTCAAAACACTGAAGAAGACTTCAATGGCAGTGAAATGATACCAAAACAGACTGATCAAATTGAAGGATTAAAAATACAGCCAGTCTATAGAAAGTTGAACAAAGGAACGTGTGGATCCTTAGTTGATTAAGAGATTTTTTGCAGATGTTTATGATACTGGAGTGTTTCAAAAGACAGATGCTAGAGTTCAAAGGAGTAAAACTTGGTAAAGCTACATGCAGTTTTTTCTTGCTAGATATCATGATTCAACCCCAGCCAGCCATCGAGCCCCATACAGCTGCTCACTCTCTCTGCCAGCAGCAGGATCAGGGAGAGAACCAGAAGGATAAAAGACAGAAAACCCATGGGTTGAGATAAAGACAGTTTAATAGGGAAAGCAAAAGCCATGCATGCAAGCAAAGCAGAACAAGGAATTAATTCACTGCTACCCATGGGCAGGCAGGTGTTCAGCCGTCTCCAGGAGAGCAGGACCCCATCACAGTGTAACAATGACTTGGAAAGACAAATGCCAGCACTCCAAATGTCCCCCCTTCCTCCTTCTTCTCCCCATTTTATATACTGAGCATGATGCCATGTGGTCTGGAATATCCCTTTGTTCAGCTGGGGTCACCTGTCCTGGCTGTGTCTCCTCCTAACCTCCCAAACACCCCCAACTTCCTCCCCAGTGTGGCAGTACGAGTAGCAGAAAAGGCCTTGGCTCTGTGCAAGCCGTGCTCAGCAATAACAAAAATATTTCTCTATTATCAACCCTGTGTTCAGCACAAATCCAAACCACAGCCCCATACCAGCCACTGTGAAGAAAATTAACCCTACCCCAGCCAAAATCAGCAGACTAGATTAAGTGATGATTCTTTCAATGGACATTCTAAATGTAGTATCAAGAAAATAAGCTGCATTACTTGTATTAGCATCAAAATAAACATGTCACAAAAGCAAACACAGAGTTAAATCTTAGCATGTATAATTAAATTTTATCACAAAATGAAGGATGGAGGTCCCAAGCCAAGTGATACTATGATATGTGATAGCATACATTTGACACTTTGTTTTACACAGACTCACTGACAGGACTAATTAAGAATTGACACACATTAACAGAAGATTAAAGATCTTGGAGGACAAAAAAGTGTAAATACATATTTAGGTTGATTTTTCTTTTCATTCTTGTTTAACATTTCATCTATTTTATAAACTGTGTTAATTTTATTTTCTTTTCAAAGCAAGATAATATTCCAATTATAAATATCATTTCACCAAAAAAAAAGAACATCAGAATAAAGGAATGATAAAGATCTCATTTAGCTTCGCCATTACTACCTGAATTTTTCATTGAATTTTAGCTGACATATCTTCTGCAGGATTTTTTTCAATTAAAGAAAACTTTATTCACTTTCTACCCATACAGATTTTTTACTTCAAGAAGTAAAGTATTTTAACATAAGACTTTTTATTTTGCTCTTTTATGTTATACATTGTTTTCTTGTATTCATTAAAAACTGATTTAACAGTCACCTGGGATAACAATTCCAGTGTCTTGTAAACAGGAGTGAAAAAAAAATAGAACCTTCTTGTTCTGCATTGCTTACACACCATCTCCGTTTTTGATGGGAATTTTGTGTTTTCAATGGAAAAAGGCCTTCTTTAATGAGGCTGGTGAAGAGTCTGGAGTACAAGTCCTGTGAGAAGCAGCTGAGGGAATTAGGATTGTTTAACATGGAGAAAAGTAGGCTAAGGGAAGATCGTATTGCTCTCTTCAACTACCTGACAAGGGATTGTAGTGAGGTGGGCCTTGGCTCTTCTCCCAGGTAACAAGCAATAGCATGAGTAAAAATGGCTTCAAATTGCATCACTGGAGGTTTAAACTGAATATTAGTAAAACTTTTTTCATTAAAACAGTTGTCAGGTTTTAAAACAGGCTGCCCAAGGAAGCAGCTGAGTTTCCATCCCTAGAGATACTTCGAAGATGCATAGATATGGTGATGAGGGGCATGGTTTAGTGGTGGGCTTGGTAGTGCTGGGTTCATTGTTGGATTCAATGATCTTAAAGGCCTGTTCTAAAGTAAGCAATTTTGTGAGTCTATGTGTTCTCAGGCCTTTAAAAGCACTTTATCGTTCTTTTTTTTGTATTCTCCCCTTTACAAATAAAAAGTATGTAAAGTATATAAAATATAAACAATATTACACTGTAATATTGTTCTGCTACTGTTGCAGCTCTGTTCTGAAGTTAAATCACTTTGAATAAAATAATGTTAGATAGTATGGTAGATTTTGAAACCCTTTAAGAGATGATGTGAGAATTAGTGACTTTATAACCTATTCAGCCAAAGATATTTTTGTACATAGGATTTATATTTTATTTTTATATATTCATTGCAGTAGAATGAGAAGAAAATACAGTCTCTGGTTTTGTTGTTGTTTTGCTTTGTTGTTGTTGTTTGTAGTTGTTTTGTTTTGTTTCTGGAAGCACTACAATGTGTAGGCACCAGTAAAACACTAGCAGTAAAAGTGAGGTACTGGGTATCAAGCTCAGCCAATAGGTGAATTCTAGGACTTTTCAGCATAGTCGGGAAAGTAGCCCAAACACTAGTTAGAGAAGCAAAAGAGAAAAAAGTTCACAGTAAAGGTCACTGAGTCATCAGTAGACTGAGCAGTTTTTGCTAATCGATCCACATGAAACACTTACATGCATGGCTGCCTTTAATAGCTGTTTCAGCACTAAATAGCATCTGCTTAAAACGATACCCAATCACAAAAATGGACTGCAATAATAACCATTGTTCTTGTGTATGAAAGAATGTCTATCACAAGAACAGACCCAGAAAAATCATGTAAATAATCTTCTACAGATTTGACACAGTCAGATACATACAAACATTTGCCAATGTCAGTTGTCTGATTACACTATTTTATAACATAAAATAAACCCCATCACACATAACGGTGACTTGGAAGCTCTGCAGTCCCAAAGAGAAGAGGTTGGCAGTCTGTAGCCCTGATCTCTCTAACCTTTACTTTTTTTCTTGTATGACTTCAACATCTTGAACATGTGTAAAGACAGAAGGACACTAGAATGTGCAGTCTACAATGAATGAAAAGCTTAGTATATTTAAGCAATAACATGCTTTTTACATATTTGTACACCCCAGTAAGTTTGACACTAGAATTTTCAGTCGTCATTTGGAAAAGACTGGAGAGGAAAGTTCTGTGAAGTTTATTTGCACCTTTGTAGTCTAATTTATTACTGTGAAAAGTAGATAATGTTTATAAATATGTATGAAAATCCATGAATTTTTTATATAGTTTCCTTAGTCAATAAAGCATTGAAGAAAATCACTGATACTCAGAGCTTGTAGGTGCTTGCCATATGTTAGTGTTGATCAGATATTTTGCACAACTTCTGGAACAATATGGGTTTTACATGCTGCAGATAGCATCATCCACTTGCCTGGCTTTACATTGCTTGACTGCTCCTCTATGAAGAAGATTGAGATGTATGAGATGGCACACCCTTTTCTGATGGGGACATTTTTGATATTATCAGATAACATAAATTGCTGTTTTAAAGTCAGTTCTGACAAAGTAATGTGTTGTACCTACTAATAATTTTTTTCAGACAGAATAAGGTAAATTCTGAATATCTATTATTTTTATATTTGCTTATATTTGCTTATTTTATGCATTAGAGAGAGTTTTTCACATTTTAAAGCAAGTATTATACATTTAAAACATAAATTCAACTGAGCTATGTTCTCAGAAAAAACAACAACAAACCTAGCAAAACATTATTAAATATCATCAGCCTTCACTCTCTTTATTGATCTTTTTCATTCCTGGAATCATGAAATATAACCTGCAATTAGCTGACTGTTATAAAATGCTTCCATTAGTCGTGCCTGAAGTCATTTGCTGTTTGTCAAGGTGAATAGGCTTTGCACTGTCTTCACAGTTGTCTTGCACAATGCTGAGGATTACACTACACAAAGAGAAGAAAACTCTTCTTTCAGCAAACTAGTAAATCCAGGCTTGAGGTTTCAATTTATTTCCTATTTAACACAATATAATGCTACTTTTTTATTTAGTTAGTTATTTTACTTACCTTATCAACAACTATTCCTGAAAACAATTAACTTCACCTTTGTTTCTCCATGAAGTTTTTTTTAGAAAACTGTAAACAACAATGCATGAGAATCTTGTATTTGATTGATTTCTCTATCTTTTTTATATTTCACGTCTTACTTTCATGTTACATTTAAATTTGTAAATACATAACATTTAAGTAAGTAATATTAGGCATTACTTTTAAAATTGTATCTATAAAAAATATATATGAAAGTTTTTTTTAAAAAAAACCTAATGTCTCTGCTTAGAAGATGCAATATCCACTGCAGTGAGTTGTAGGATATGCAGTGATCTCATATTTATCCCACTGCTGAAGAATGTGGGTGCCTTAGCAAATACCATCAGATCAGTACTGCTTTATTTTATGATCTTATATACTTAAATAATTTTTGAAAGCTTAAAATAGAATTGTAGGGTCCTGTAAAAGCAGAGACTGAAGGGAGACCTAATTTTTTTCTACATGTAACTGAAAGGAGGCTATAACAGGGTGAGGGTTAGACTCTACTTCCAGTATCAAAGCATAAGATGAAAGAAAATAGCCTCAAATTGGACCAGGGAAGGTTTAGATTGTATATTAGGAAAGAATTCTTCACCAAAAGGGTTATCAAGCATTGGAATAAACTGCCCAGGGAAGCGGTTGAGTACCCACCCATCCCTGCAATTATTTAAAAGACCCATAGATGTAGCAGTTAGGGACACAGTTTAGTGGTGGGCTTGGTGGTGCTGGGTTATAGATGAGCTCGATGACCTTAGGGGTCTTTGCCAGCCTAAATGACTCTATGATTCTAAATGCAAGCTAATTGTTATAAGAATAATTTGTTGTTTCCATGATGGATTATGTTTTTGAAGTTTTGGGATCAGGACTTCCATTTCTTGCAAAAAATACTAGTCTGATTTATTTGAAATTATTAGAAATTATTACCCTTGATCAATTTTTTATGAAAACAGATATTTCAATAAACACTTTTAAAGGTCTAGCACTTATAGCAAAATACGTGTACTTTTTAAAAAAGGGATTGATGCTCATCTTAGTTTGAGAATTAAGAAGCAAGGCAATAGAAGAAAATTCGACAATGTTTGCTATCAGTGACAAAAACTGCTTATACTTTTAGCAAAACTCATTCATTTTCTTGGCCATAGGTATTAAAACAACATCTCTACCTCTCATCTAAACTATGTGAAAAAGTAAGAGTCACAGGAAAAGAATAAGAAAGCATTGGTGGAACACATAATGAAGTTCTTCTATCGTAATTCTATTGTAATATATTTTTTTCTGTATCACATTTCCTACAATGTATTTTTTTAACTAAGCTAGTGGTGTCCAGGTCAACAGTAGTAGTGACTTCGCTCAGGAGCTAGATCTCCTATTAGTAGAAATACTATCTGGGGACCTTACTCAGAACTCTTTATCTCTGCCTTTGCGTCCATGAGACTACATATCAGAAAACACCGAAATGTTTTAGGATGATAATATCTAATGTGTATGAAAACAGTCTAAATTTCTCCTTTTTTCTTTTTCTTCAGAAAGTAGAAGATCATCACTGTCTAAGTCTTGTACTTCCTTATGGGTTCCTAATGAAACTTACTTTTGTAGTCCATTAGCTGTAAGCTGTATCACAAACAACGCAGACATTAAGTTGAAAAGGTATTCACTGCCATGTAGTCTCTGTATGCTTATTTAGTATCTGTAGTGGAACTTCTTGACATACTTTCACAAAGGGGAGCATATTTCATTTGCTCAGATACTGTGAAAGTAAGAAAAGACATCCAGTTGCAGAAGTAAACCTTTGATATCCCCAGGCACACTGAGACATTGAGAAAAAAACTATGTGATGTGTCCAGAAATAGTCAATGTGTTTCATACCTGGAAAGGGAAAAATAATGCTGGTCACAAGTCCTTCCCACTGACAGATCAAGTTGGTAACTTTTACCATTCATCTCCATCCATTAAACTTCTGACTTGATCTCATTGCCTTGTGACCAGTTGTATTGGTTTGGCAGGGCCTAGTTTTGGGTAGCAGGGGGGCCACAAAGGTGGCTCCTGTGAGAAGCTGCTGGGAGCTTCCCACCGTGTCCAGCAGAGCCAGTGGCTGATGGCTCTGAAGATGGACATGCTGCTGGCCAGAACTGGGCCAATGAGAGAGACTGGTAATGCCTCTGTGATGACATGTTTAAGAAGGAAATCAAAACAAAGTCACGGGTTTTTGCTGCTAGTCAGAGGAGAGGAGAAGGTGAGAACATGTGGGGGAGAACAACATGGGGACACCAAGGTTGCTGAAGAAGGGGGAGGAGATGCTCCAGGTGCCGGAGCCGGGGTTCCTCTGCAGGCCGTGGTGCAGACGATGGTGAAGCAGCTGCGCCCCTGCAGCCCATGGGTCCACGGGGAATGCAGAGATCCACCCGCAGCCC
>VYXC01005595.1:34920-52174 GCA_013397175.1 Platysteira castanea
GGCCTGGGGGAGGGGAAGGGGTTTAAAGGGCTTATTTTACTTCTCATTACTCTCCTCTGATTCTGTTCACAATAAATTCTACTTAGCAACTAAGGTTGAGCCTGTTTTGCCCTCGACATATTTCTCCCGCTGTCCTTACCTGACTCATGAAGCCTCTGTTAACCCTTTTTCCTCTTTTCCCTCCTTTTGCCCAGCTGTGGCAGGGGAGGGTGAGCGAGCGACTCTCCTGGCTGCCTGGCATTGGGCCAGTGTCAAACCCCAACACCAGTGAAATGTACAAAAGGCAAAGACTTCAGCTTCTGCAGATATAAGGCTCTAGCACAGTGCGAAATCCAGCACTTGTTTCTCTGCCTCCTTGGCTCTGGCCCCTACTGGTGTGTCCACACCAATGGACTTTGCACACTTTTTCTGGGGTTGGTCTTTTTGTCTGACATCCTAAAACTCCTCTGCAGCAAGACTACACATAGGTCTAGATAAAAATTTTGTCCAGGGAGGTGGGCCCTAAGAGGGTATTTTACCAACATTGGTCAATACATCTCAATCCATTTCTCATTTGAAAAGATAGAAAAGTTCACGGATTTTAGTATTCATGTGTTCTTACCTTGCAAAATAAATGTGACACAAAAACACTGATAATTTTTAAAAATTAAGACTTTTTTCAGAAAAAGAACTTTGATATATAAAAGATAGCTTGTCTTACAAAAAATACCACTTTACTTTTAGAATAAATGTATAATGTGGCCTTTTCAAGGTTTTTTTCTTCCTCTTCTTTTTTCATCTGCTTTTGATAATTTGGGATTTTTTTCCTTAATATGACAGTAAGTTGAGTTCTCTCAGAAGCTGGCAGATATTTATGCGTAATGTCAGCATGAAATATTAATTTCTTATGATAAGTCACTCCTTATGAGTTCCTCTATTTCTCAGTAGTTGCAGTGACTGTTGACACAGGTAATGCTGCTGTGAAAGAACATCGTGTAGTTGCCTGTGTAATACACCTCACAAAGTACTTTGAAAAGTGTTTTGTCCCAAATGTAGTAAGAGTTTTTTTTAAGAACTGGATTAGTTCATGGAATGTGATAATACAGGATTCGGCACTGTGTTGGGTGCAGAATTGATTGAGAGAGACTGAGTATGCTTTTCTTATTGAATTAGTTTGCCTGAAGATATATTCTTCAGCCTCAGATTTTATGTATTTTTTTCCATTCACCTTTTCATAATTCAGGCTGCTACCCAACTCCCTTCAACTTGGCTGATGTGTCAGGAAATTTAATTGATACCTTTGAGAATTCTCTGCAACCTGTATGCTGAGGAAAACGATTTTAAGTGTTTACTAAACTCTGTATGGTATATTTTGTAATTCAAGCACTTAACGCTGTGTTTGCTCCTATTTCTTATCCAATGCAATGTTTATGGAATTTTCTGGAGATAGAATACTTAAAATAGAAAGTACAGTAATGCTTAGTAGGCATAGAAATATTGTATCAGGTCATCTGGTTTCAATTAAGATCAGGGCTGCCATGGTTATTTTCCTACAGGTGTAACATCATCTTAGTTGAACAACAGTTTACTGTGTGGTGGAAAGACCAAATTCCAAGAGCTTTCAGGGCTAGGGCTAAAGTGTCACAGGACACGAAGCATCTCAGATACCCTGATTAAGCCACCAACAAAAGTTTAAGAGTATGTCTTTCTCCCCAGATTAAAACACAAATCCATGGCCCTGTAACTAACTGATGAGGTCATATAGACACTGGTCTTGTGATGAGCAATTTTGTCCTTTATACATCTGGTCAGCCGGTACAGTTAATACAATCACTTTAAAACTGGTCTTGAATTCATCTAGCCAGAGTGTTGATGCAGCAAAGAGATTGTCTTTGGCTCTCTAATGAATATTTTTTCAGTTTCAAAGGTTTTGAAGCCCATGACAAGTTCTGTGGTGCCACAGATATATTACTGGCCTTCTTATTGTCCTTGATGTCCTTGATTTATTCAGATAGTAAATGTCAGAGTTAATGAATGTAAAATGATGTTGATGTTTCTGACATAGAAGTCACAGTAACGGGCAATAATGTTAAAAATGAGTAAAAGGTAAACTTATTACAGAAATTCAGTTTAATCAAAGTTCGATAGCTGCTAGAAATAATTGTACCATTTCTTACTCCAAGAGTGCGTAAGTTGGCTTAGCTACTTAATTCCTTATAAACCTATTGTCACAGACAGGTCTGAATGGAAACTTGAATTTCATGTTCAGCTCTCCTATTCAGCTCTCCTCCCGTATAATTCAAGATTCCTCCTGAATATCAAAAATTTCCAAAATGTGGCACACATTCATTTTAAGATACAGAGGTGAAACATGCAAAGTGGAAATGTTGCACCGGTAATTCTCTCTATTGAAATAATTTTTCAAATTTTGTGTTTCTGTTATAAATAATATTCTATCACATTTCATTGAGTTGTGTAATTTTGGCCTGACTTAAATACATGAAACATTAAAAATTTCATTTACCAAAAGAAAAAAACAAACCTTGGGGAGAAATTTTATGCCCACAAAAGAAAAGAATCATCATTCATTTAATAAGATGGAAAGGAATACATGCCATTAACTCCAGCATTAAACCTAAGAACAAAATAATTTATTTAAAGCAGAATCTCTGTATGGGGGAAAAAACCCAAAAAACCCAAGAAAAAAAAGAAAAAGAAAAAAACCTAAGCTGTAACAGTGAGAAGTTCTACTCAGATGGAAAAAAAAAAGAATTGAGAAGACATACCTCTTATACTATTCTTGAAAGTGGTCATTAGGGGTCATGATAAGAATGCTTTTGATGAAATAGCACAGATTAGTATGTAACAGGGCTCCTTAGTGTATATCCTGTGTCTTTTCCTTTTTTCAGTTACAATTTTTTAAAAATTTTGTCTGTATTTTTAGATTTAAAAAGTTATCATTGGGACACATTTCTTTTTCTTTTCTCTCCCTATTGGACAACAGCCCATTTTTCTTGACTGATGTAACAGCCTGTGTTATGAATTCCAGCAAAGCAGACGCAGATGTGTTTTAACTGCAACGCATTGTCACTGCAGCATTCTTCACGCCTTTGCAGAACTGGTTTAACAGAAGCTAAGTAAAAGATATTGTATCATTTAACTTGCAATTGGAAACACAGATGACGTTGATGAAAACTTGTCCTCTATTACTCAGATCAGATGACAGATTTGGTACATTAAAGACAAAACCCAGATTATAATAATTTTGGGATAATTTTAATAATCTTTGGGATAGATTTCAGTCATAAATTCTTGTTTAAACTTAAAATTGGATTATTGTTTTATAAAAAAATTACCATGTATTTAAATGTGTAAGTTCCCCTGCATAGCATGAATATAATTGCACTACATTCAACAACTGTATTCCTTGACAACAACTGTATTTTATGATAGCAGAAACATTTCCTTTGAAATAATTACTTCTAGGAAGTTTTGATTTTAAGTGAAAATAAAAATCAAAAAATCTTTAAATGTTGCCTTACTGAATTTTCAGACAAACTTGGTATAATAAATGCAGAAAGAATTTTTCTTTTTTTTTTTAATTGAGTTCATAATCTGTTTCTAATATTTATTTCTTTTTNTTTTTTTAATCAGAACATTCTCATCCTGTGAGATAGCAGTTTTGAAATCCTCTGTGCGTTCATAGCTGCAGGGTGCAATTATAGCTGCAGGCAGAGGAATAAAGCCATCTGAGATAAACTGAAAAGCATTATCACCTTACTTTCAAAAAGAATATGCAAGATGATTTGGTCAATTCTTAGCTTAGGTGGAACTTTATAACTAGAACTTTAAGATGTATTTTTAAACTATATATTATTTTCTAGATTACATATGATCTATTAATTAGATTGCAATGTGAATTTGTGAATCGTGAAATCTGAAACCTGCTGTGGGAGAATATGATTTTTAAGAGTACTTTCTGGGAAAGAGCTCTCCATAACAGTTTATTTGAAGAAGAAACAGGGACATGAACATGTAGCTCAATATAGGATGTTTACTAAGCTGAAGAATGTGAGAATAAAAACTCCTACTTGTCTTGAAATGAAAGAAGCCATGCTCAAAAACCAACCCTAAGTGTTTAAAACAGTTCTCTCTCTTACTCATTTTCTATGAATTTACACTAAAACTTCAAAGAGTATATCTTTTAATCAAAATGAATGTATTTCTAGGTTATCAGCAAAAGTATTTGTGTCCCAGCTTGCTGATATATCACTTAATTATTTAATGCTAAAATCTATAGTAAGGAAGTCAGACGATAGGATTTAAATACACAGCCATGCCATTTTCATGATGCATTTCTAGAACTATCTTCTATAGTGAATATACAGGACCTGGGGAATTTGTGTTAACTAGGGAATCAGTGTTATTACTGGTTAGTCTTTAGATGGCTTACCAAATTTAGTGTGTTTCATAAAAAAAAATTCTTAGTATCTTCTGTGTGTTGAAAAACACCTAATAAATACACTAGAAAACACCTAAAATATCTAATACATATCATCAAACAATACAGAGGAAAACGGCAGCTTAAATTACCTCTCAGTGAAAAGATTAGTATTTAAAATTTGGGTTAAGAAAATTCTAACCTTGAAAGTACAGGGTAGTACTTTTCTAAGGCAAGAGAATGGTTTTAGTTGTTCCTAGGTTCAGCTGAAGGATGAACTTCAACAAAACCCCCCAAAAAGCAAAAAAATAATAAATATGAAGTTTTCACATTGCATTACATATTGAATTAGAACATATCATGGGCTCTGTTCTAGATGTTTTTCAATACCAAAAGCATGAGAAACTCACGACAACTAAGCATAATCCTCGTAAGTATGATGGAGGACTTTAACATATTCGTTAAATAACATAACCTTTAAAAGGGTCTTTTTAGGTAGAAGATCACGTTTTGCTTGCCTTTGAGAAATGCACCATGCTAATCACTCGGTTTTGCCACTGGAGACTTTTTGTAATTAATTATTATCCCTGCTCTCTATTTAACCCAGCAGAGTTTAATTTCTTCCATTTCTAGATTACATACATTTATCTGTAGTTCCACCATATTATGATACAGAACATTTACTGTTTAGGAGGTAACATCATGACCTGCTACTGATAGTACAAAGGTGTTGTTGGAATATGTCAGGTTATCTTGTTTAAATAGATAGAAATATTTTCTTCAGAGCTGGCGTCTCTCAAGAGATAAGAAGAAATTAATGCAACGTAATGTCTTTCGCAGGTGAAAAAATCCCCAGTAGCACATACCACATCAGTTTCTGTCAGCTAATTCCCAGGAATACTCAAAATGATTTTGAGTGTCTTTCAAAAACTGCAAGATAATTCACAAAAGCTTATTGTAGTAGAGAGGTAAGCATGTTGATTGCAGAGATGGTTGATTCTAAGATAGTCTGATTAATGGCTGTAAGGACATTTCTGCATGAGTATTCAATACTGAGTAACTTGTATCAAATAAATTCATATTCTAGGTTGTTTTGTAGTAGTTCCCACAGGCAGACAAGCTCTCAGTGTGGACTGATTTACTTGGTATTCAGTTTTTTCTGTAGATATATTAACCCAAAAGTGGGGTTATTTTGCCTGTGTTGCTTTTGTTGGGGTTTTTTCATGGAGGATGGTGTGTTTTGAGCTTTTTGGTGTTTTAGTGATTGTGTTTGTTGGGTATTTGTTGTTGTTGTTTGGGGTATGTTCTTTTTGTTGTTGTTTTCCTTTTTTGTGGGGGAGTTCTTTTTGTTTGGTTGGTTTGGTTTTTTACATTAGGGGTCTTTTCATTCAAATTCATTGAAATTATAACAAGACTAGAAATTTTTTACTGTGTTTGATGTTAGTCTTATGAGATAGTAGGAGCTGATCAAATGTGTCATAACAAACCATTTGTACTACTCTCAGGGAAACTTGACACAAATTATATAAGTCTCCCTGTGGCACTAAACAGCATTTTACATGGTTGAAATGCTGCAGATGGTGCTCAAGAAGGAGGGGGAAAAAAAAAGCCTAAATAAACTGTATAATATTACAAATGAAGAAAAATGCACATTGATGGTGTTTCTTCTCTTATTCTTGTCTGTTTAGACCAACATCAACAAAGCCATACTGACTGACCACTTTATGTATAATCTTTTAAAAAGTGATTTATAAAGTGACTATGGAAAAGGAAAATAAGATTATGCATCAACTTGACAGAAAAAAGAAATGGAAAGAAAACTGTAACATATATTAAAATATATCTTTCAGATGTAATTAGGGGCTCTTGGTTATCAATATTAAGTAGCAAAAAGGAGCTTGAAGTACACAGATTGCAAAGAGAAAAGTGTCAAGTATTTGAAAATATAAGTCTTAAAGAATGAAATTTGAAGAATGGCTAATGTAATCATTGGTAGGTTCATGTTCTTTCTGAATTCCATCATGGACTTTACTAAATATATTTTAGTTTTATTAGTTTTACTGTGTTATAGTCTTGCTGTTTTCACACATCACAGCACTGTCATGCCGTATATTTTCCCCCTGACTATACCTGTGGAATTCCCCCTTTCCCTTAGCAGGCAAAATCTACCATCAACTCCAAGGGCGCTGATAATGCTACTCCCATTAATCAGCTACTAGGGAACTCCTGTGGGAATGTGTTCCACATCCAGACAAGAATGCTCTAATTAAAAGTCCTCTCCAGGACACCTGACCACCCTTGAGCTGATTGTTACAGTATGTTAACCTCCTGCATCTCCTCTCCCGTCAGGCTGAGCCTTACTTACGGCATTTGTGTTTAGTAGTTTCTTTAACTAAAGATACATAATTTGCTGTGATTGATATGACTTGAGTTGTCCCCTGACTGTCCTACTTATGATTATTTTCCTAGCTATATGCTTACTGTTGTATAACTTTGCTTTTCCATTGTCTCAGCTTCTCTACAGATTAAGTAGTAAAAGTGCCCTTCACATTCTGCTTACTTGATTATTAATAGGGAAAGGAAAAAATGTTTTAACTACATTCATCTCCTATATAGAGCTGTCAAAATTACAGTCTTTTGTTTATGAATTCTCATATCCTAACTTACTCCTACAGTTTTGCCTTCTCAATGGAAAGAATTTAAATTTCTTCCGAGTTTGTTGATGCTTAGGAAAGTTTTTTGCAATTTAAAGTTAAGTTTTCTGATATTACATTGCAACAGCTGATTGAGCTGCTCAGGATAGTGTAATACTGATAACCATTGTCTCCAATTGTATGCAATTGTAGTTTAAATCTAATGATAATGCCTAGGCAATTACAATCTATCTGGTTGGATCTTTCAGGCTTTTTTTCCTAGTTTCCCCTTTCAACTGAATTCTGTTCTCTCTGCAGTTTAATGTGGCGAACATTAAACTTACTCAGCACTGTCCTATCTCTACTACGTCTGCCCTGAATACCTGCTGTATCTGTGTTTTACTGTGCTATAACATAGCTGTGTAGAGTTCTTTCTGCAAACTTTCATTGACATAACGTAATTAGCATAATGTAGCATAGCATATTTTGGGTTACCCTAGTGTAGTGTGGTATTATCACGGTGCAGTATGGCACAGCCTGATATAATATAATATAACACTGCAGATTGAAATGTCTGAATATTCTAAGCACTGGCTGAAAGCTACAGAATTTTGTTTATCTTATTAGTGGACTATGCTGCCTTCTCTCTAAAGGACAAAAATATTATTCGAACAGAAGTTATTATTCTGTTTCTTAGATATGCAATATAGAATGATTATATCAGCATTACAAAGCTTCACCCAATAATGATTACCCAGGGAAGAAAAAAAAAATATCCTAATATATTATAAAACAGTTATTGTTATGTTATACTGTGAAATTTCTGAAGCAATGTAATTGCTGTAGCAGTGAAACACATGGAATGATCTGGTAGTTATCCACAGAAACTTGGAAATTAGCAAAACTAGTGTAGAAATCTACAACTAAGAGATATCTTTTATGTTGCCTTTGATGTTGTTTGCTTTTGCTGTTGTTACTACCTGAAATTAGGGTCAGTGAGCTGGTCTAGGTCAGAGAGGGAGATCGTCATCACAAAGTCATGGTGCTTTCATTGATTCAGGCTTCACTGAAAGGCGAATTTCTTAGGTGGATAATGCTGGGTTTATTTCAGATTAAAACGGTCACATTAAACGGTACTCTATTCCAACAAACAGTCACCAATTTTTCTCTTCAAAATCCTCTTCCCTGTGTTTTAATTCTGCATGACATCACTCTCTAAAGTAACCCTCTTGCATATTCTTACTGACCCCATCCTGCCAATGCTTGTAAATCATTACTAAAGCATGTTGATAATAATCCAGCTCCATAAATGCCCACAATGCGAATCCACAAGACACTAAATAAATCTTCAAACATTAACGCAGTCTTTGTGAGAGGTTTATGAATTGTTCTTCAAAAAATCTGTTTCCTTTTGTGTATTGCAAATTATCTCTTTTTCATATAACAAAAAAATGCTGCTTTTTCCCCTTCTAAGTTAGCTTTGCTTTGCTGATAGGAAATAGAATATTCAAAGGGTTTTACATGAGGAAGAGAAATATTGTATAATTTCGCCGTGAAAATATATTTCTGGATTATTTGTGAAGAGGTCTCCTGCTTTTCTGTCTTTCCTTTGCATTTAAAGATCTTTAAAAAAAAAAAAAAAAGAAAAGAAAAGAATGTAATGTTTAAACTGTAATCCTAGATATCTGTGAGAATACTTACTCACAATCTTTATTTCTTCTTTTTTTTTCCTCAAAGTAAAACTTTTTCAAAGAATATGTAAACTTTTTTAAAAACCTATGATTGGCTGGACGCTATGTGTGTCAATTCATGGATATGATCTGTTTCTGTTATTGTCCTTTAAGTAATTGCTTATGTCAATCTAGTGCAATTTTAAAAACATGCGTTTTTATCCTATTCTGTGACTGAAATTCTTTAAATAAAAAATCACCATAAAATTAAAAACTTTTTAAATCTATGTATTCGTAAGTGAGATAGCAAAACAATGCATGCTGCAAAATAATTCAAAGGCATAATACTTGAAGACTCATCAAAATACAGGAAATAAATTCAGAGATCTTCTATTTTCCAAGTAACTATACAGTAAGTGCTTTAGCCCTTCTGAATTTCATATAAATAATGGAGCAGAAGTTAAATAATATTGTGTAACTTCATAGAGTATCAACTGTGTAACACAGTTACAGTTAATGTGAAACACAATTCCATGTTCTTTCTCCCAAAAAATGTAAAACTGTGTGTTTTTAAGATGTGGTTGACAAACAAGCTTTGAGTTTACCCTTTGAGAATATCACATGATTCTGCATTAAACCCAGTGGAGGGAGCTGTGTTTCACAGAAGTCCCAGATAAGCCTGTGGCTTTGTAAATCGTTCACATAGTGTATTATAAATGCTTAATAGCCTCTGGATAAGCCTTGACTTAACTTATTTGGCTGCATGTTTTTGTTTACCACATTTTTATGTGCAGAAATCAGTAAGCTTTATTATTTTGTACTGTAAATAAACATTATAATCAGGTATAATCACCAGAAGCAAAATGTTACTAATGTTTTTTTTTGTTGAGAGATATGTCGTAGAAATTATTTTGTTTAAAATTCATTTTTATAATGCTATTTTAGTTTCTCTTTGGTCATTTACCTCAGTAGAAAATATGAAATATGGGGGTTTTAAATAAGCTTCAGGAATTTATTTATTTTTACAAGACTCTCCAGAGGGATAGAATATTTTCAAATATTCTTCAAAGAAAAACAAGTGTGAAAATCTAGTGTGTCTTAAAAACGACAGATAAACACTGTTGACTGCATTCTGTTGCATTAAATAATGAAATAAATATTATACTTCTCAAAACATCAATCTGTACTACAAACATCCTGTAGCAGAGGAATAAAAATTTCTATTTCACACATTAATCTTCATGTAGACTGCAATTTTGTTTAGGGGATACAATAATTGCACTACTTCATGAACCACTGCAAACTATTTATTTTCTGAGAGCTTCCTTCATAGAAGAATCTGTGTATAAATTCATAGTAGAAATCAGCATTTGGTCCTTTGAACTACTATTTCTCCAAAAGAACAATAGTATACAGGGCGGTCCTGGAGACCAGTGTATGCATATCCTCCCAGAAAATACAACTCTAGTGAGATTGTGACTTTTGTGTGGGTGTCTGAAGTACGAAAGTGGAGACTGCTTCAAGCTTTGTCAAATATCATCTGTCTTTCTGCACTCCTTCCAACTTGTTTTCCACTAAAGCTTTAATTTTCCAATTATTTGCTCACTCTCAGAACTATAATTTTTGGGTTGTCTTCACCTCAGAAAAATGCTATTCCCACAATTATAAGTACTTAGCCTTTTGTAACAAGTATTTTATTGACTGCCTAGAAGGTGAGCAATGGCCATGGAAACCAGAGATGTCTAGTATGTCCTGGATGAGTTTGCAGTGTTGGAGCATCATGAGCACCTCATTAGCACAATAAAAATTATATTTCTAACACATTAGCCAGTAGTGGAATACTAGTGTTGGTACAAGGAACTAAAAAGGATAAATTACACTTTTTCTTCTGTTTTTCTCCCCTGAAAAATGACAATATCCATTGTCATGCAAATCAGAAATATCAAGACTGGCATTTTTGAAAATCCACACATTATGTTTGTAAAGTTAAAGAAGTGATGTGAAACTCAAGGAAACTTCCCTTTGGACTACTTTAACTCTTTCTTATCTGTATTCTGCAGTTATTTTTTAAAATATGGCAGTTCATTAAAATTAAAGATCATGACGCTGATAAGCTCATGGCATTTAGTTCATACAAAGTTTTTATTTTGATATATTTTTGATATATTCTTTGATATACTTTTTCTCTGTTTTTATTTTTCCCAAAGAGATCCTGGAATGATATGAATAAACTATATGTGAATCATGTGCATTTTACATTTATGTATAAAACTCTATTTTTATAAGCTTATACCTTGTGAATATACAGGTGGGTTTTTTTTCACCAGACAGTATCTGAACTGTAGACAAAATATGACAGCATAGTGCTAATTTATAGTGAATAAACTCCTTCTTTTTTGACCTGCCCTAGGTCTCTGTGTAGTGCAGCATTTCCCTGCATGGACTTAAAAGCTTAATAGGTGTTAACAGCAGTGTCTTGTCTCTGCTCTCATTTGGACTCAGTGGACATCTTCAAAAGGGCATAATGTAAACAGGTGCATTTACACGGTGTTCCTTTTCTGGGCAGTAAAACGCATCTAGCAGAACCTCTTATGACTTACAGAGGACAAACTGTGGTTTCAGTCACTAAGGTCGTCTCTGAGTCAGATTTTTTTGAGGAACTGACCAAGGTTACTTCTCAGAGTTGACATCTTGTACAGTATGCAAATATAAATCACAGAGTAGCTTTTATCTGCCCCATATTCATGATAAAAAGCTTCACAGTTTGACCTTCACAAGGCGCATATGTTCTAACCAAATTCCATAATATAAAAGTCACCTTTAAGGAAAGAAAGGGGGCAAACAGAATAACAAGAATTTTTTTTCACTCATCATGTTGTTTATTCTTATGAACACAGTGATTTGGTAATAAAAGTTTATTTTCATATTAGTAAAAACATGGAAAATGAACTTTGAAATTAATTAACTGTTTATTTATGCATTTTTCTATTGTAGAATTAGCCTGCAGGCTAGCAAAATGTTAGCTTGCCTAAAGGGTGTTCATTTAAATTAATAGTGAAAATTTTTCTGACAGCTGGTAATTTGCTTATTTACAGCTTCCATACTAAATCTTCAAATATGGTAGATACAAGTTAATAACCTTCAGCTGAAGGGCCCTTTTTCCCTTTTGATTATTCCAGTTGCAGAGAGATGAAACTTCCTTTTCCTTTTTCTGTTTCCAATTCTCATCTTGTGACATCCCATCCTATTTTCTTCCTTTCACATAACGTTCGGATATATTGCTATAAAGAGGAAATAATTATTTAGAGGCCAATTGTATACATAAGTCTGAATTACTTATGGTATTGAAACTGTTATGCACTGGATTGCCTTAATTTTCTTCCTAAGAGTGATTGTTGTAATGCAACTTTCTTTTCATACTACTGGCATAAAACAAAAGTAGGTGGTTGGATTATTGCAAACACCTAAAAGCACACACAAACATGACAAGGGTTCGGAGGTCCTGCTACTAAGAAAGCTGTAATTTTTGGATGTCATTTAGGTTTTCAATTTTTAATGTAATCTTTTTTATATTATCCATGTTTTTATAATTTTCTGAATTAAATTACTGCATCTCAACAAATACCTGGGGTATTTGTTCAAGAATTTGCCTACCCACATACCGGCTTTTCTCAGGGGAAACACAAAATCAATGCTTGTGCAATCTTCATTATCTCCTGGTCATTCTGAAACACAACTGCTCAGTTAAACCCCTTAATAAATTAAAATTCTCACAAACAGCTGAAATCATCCCATTGGCTACACATGGCCAGGCAAAACAAAAAATAGGAAAGTTATACATTTGTTACATGCACCATAAGCCGACATGCACCAAGAGGCGTAGCAGTAGTAACAGTGAAATGGTGACAGGATGTGCCAGAATCCTGAGGATTCAAGGAAGCTATTGCTACATTTAGTGGCATTGCCTTTTCAGTACTCTTTTTACTTTTACTGCTGGGACTTACAGAAAATACACTCACCCATGCAAATATTCTGATGTCTTCCAAAAATGCAGAGGTATTTTTAATGAACCTCTCTTAACTCTTAAATTTAACTGACCCACTGAGCACATTGTCTAACTTACTGACTGTATTTGTATATAGGACAATTCATCTGTTTGTCTAGCAAGTAATTTTGAAAAATAATACCGCCAAAATTTTTTTCCAGGGCAACAGGAGCACTTTAGTCCAAACCTATTAAAACTGATATGAGATGAAGTAATTAATTTTTTGGTGCTTATTTATTCATGTGATACCTATTAATAGAGAAAATGTTAAATATTTTTTAAAATCTAGTAAAATAAAAAGAATCCATAAATGGAGAATTAGTTGGTCTGGGGAAGCCAGTGGAGTTAGTGACACTTAGAACACAGGAGAACAGTGTGTGGTCAGCAAAGATGTTTGGTATTTATTTTCTTTCAAAATAGCTTTTTTCTTTGAGGATATGCTGAGTTTGAGAGTTTCGCTATTGAGTTTAGTACTGTGAAAATTGACAGTAAAAGCATTAAATGATTTGATAATATTTTTCCAGGTTGTTTCTTAGAATAGAGTTCTACCTTGAAAGTATACATTGTCTTGGTTAAAGAAAAAAAAAACATTATCATAGAGTGATAGAATGGGTTGGTTGGAAAGGACCTGAAAGATCATCCAATTCCTGCCTATAGCAGGGATTTTTCCACTAGACCATCTTACCCAGAGCTCCATCCAGTCTGGCCTTGAACACCTCCATGAACAGGAAGCTCACAACCTCTCTGGGAAACCTGTTCCAGTGTCTCACCATCCTCAAAGTGAACAATTTCTTTCTAATATCAAATTTGAACTTCATCTTGAGGCCAATCCCCCCTGTCCTATCAAGATACACCTCTTATGGGTCTTCCATAACATAACACTGAAGTGCTAAGGAACACTTTAGTGGGAAGCAAAATTTTTCTCATGTGTTCCAATCTGTTATAGGGAAGAAATCCAAAATCTTCTTGGATTCTGCCCACATCAAATGCATGCAAGAGTACCTACTTCAGTCTTGATCTAAACTTTCTTATTAGTCACACCATTTTACATCCTCCTTTACTCCTCAAATCTACATTTGTAAGGGAAAAGTTGACTACATTGTTTATAAAAAACCTGTGTATAGTGGAATGATACTGTGTTTTCCTGTATTTGTGGGAATGTAGTACATTTCATTTGTGTTTTGAGTACCTGACCTGAAACTCCTGGTATGTGATTTTAAGAATTTTGGATCTTCACATGTGTACTAGTTTGAAGGCAAACCAATGGGAGATCCCAAGTCAGAATTACAATTTAACAGGAATATTAAGATGAGGGCAATAATACAGAAACGCTGTCCTAAACTGAGAGAGTCAGGATACAACCTGGCACCCTGCTGGGCAGGGTGGTGATAGCAGTCCGGTCAGGTGGTGGCTGCAATCCTATTGAAGTGATAGATGTGGTTCTGTTGAAGAGGTGATCCTGTAGAAGAGTCTGGTCTTCCTCTGAAGGTCCAGTGCTGTTATGTAGCTCCTGTCCTCTGGGAATCCAGCAGGTAAGGGCTGGCTGTGGTGTTCCAAACCTCAGATTATACCCAGGTAGGAATGCTTGGTTCCTCCCCCTGGGCAGAGCATCTCACAATGGGACAATGTAATTTTATGAGTCATGCAGTGAGACCTGATGGCCCAGTAACAGAAGATATCTCCCGGAGGGAATTATCAGGGATGTGTCATGGAAGAGAAATAAAGAGCACTGCCCCACCTGGTTTTAACAGTTTACATAGATGGCGATAGAATACATACCTTTTGGTTACATCTTACATTGTAACCTAAGACAACATGGCAAATAGAAAAGTCCGTCCATCGCCTTTTAGTTTTTAATTTTGTCTTAATACCTCTGTTGATTATGCTAGAGACCTAGAGCTGTTTTACTGGAAGAGAAAGTATGTATGCATTTCTACATGCACTTAAACCCCCCCTCCCCAGTCTTCATCTTTTATGTTAGATTTTCCAAATTATTAAATATTTTTCCATTGAAGTCCCTGTGCACATTTTCTCCATTTGCAAAGTTTGAAAGGCAGTAGTAGGTACCTGTATTTCAGTTTGAGGATGTAGGTTAAGTTTTGGTGAGGACATAATATGATATGAGATATTAAGAGTAAATTAATGAGATAATTTGGTAAAAAATAATTTTCAGTTTACTCCAAGAAGTGAATGGGCACACAGAAGATTGCAGAGTCTGTATAATAAACAGTAAGTCCAAAAGAAATAGTTAATAGACTTCTGCTCAACGTACACGATAGTTTGGGCTTTTGAAATGTGATGGGTCTATACAAAATCACAAACTATATTATATAAACACACAGAAAGATACATTATGGGTCTTGGAGAACGATTGCACACAGAAATTATAGTGTTTGGAGGTAAATTTGTGTAGTTCATCAAAAAGGAGCTGAGTTTGCTTGAGGCAGAAATGTTCAGTTTTTTCACGGAATGTTTTCCACCAAATTTTCTTAAAGATTTAGTTCATTAATTAAGTTACTTTCAGTTACAAAAAGGCAATCTGATGTCTCATAAATATGTGAAAATAAAAATAAATACTCAAATTATCACTTCAGTGAAAGCACAAAAAGAGGCAGTTTAACTAATTTGATTGCCTTTTCTGTAGGTTTAAATACTTGTGCTACATATTGTTTCCAACCTTATGCACACAAAGCAATAATCGTCCTTATCTTCAGTATATAAGAACAAAATATTATTCATTGTTACTAAGGGATTATGTTTTATGCACAGTTCAGATAATTTTGTGGTGGTACTCCTTTTCAGGAAAAAAAAAAATTGATTTCAGCATTACAGACATAATTCGTGTGCATGAATTTTCTAGGTCTATACAAACAATTTAAAGTAGGTCTTCACAGCTGGCCTCCATCTATTGTATCAATCAGATTGAAGGGGCATAAGACTCACAGATTTGCTTGCAGGAAGTTTTCTCTTCTTTTTTTGTTCTCTCTATTTTTCTATTTGTTTAAAATATTTGTTAAAAAATTATTTTTCTCATTAAAAATTCTGTCTTTTATTTTCATATTATATTCAGGTGCTGGTTCAGGTTGGATTTTTGGGGAGTTTTTGAGGGTTTTTTTGTTTGGTTTTTTGGTTTGGTTGTTTGGTTGGGTTTTTTTTTTTCTATGTGTTGTATGGTTTGGTTTGGTTAGGGTTTTTGTTAATTACTATCAAGCAAAAAGATTGGTTTTACTCCTGGCATTTTTTTTGGTTGCTCATACACTTCTGACTACATCTGAATCAATACCAAAAGAAAAAGATAAAAAAAAAAACAAAATCCAAAACCAAACTAAAACCAAGACACCAATTATCTCTGTTAAAAATTCCTTTTGGATTCTTTTCCACATTATTTCATCAAATGCACTTGGTGGCACAGATGCTTCCAAGAGAGTACATGTTAAGGAAATGTTGGAGAATATTGACTAACAGTGAATTCCAGATGAGAAATTGTGCAAAATCACGTTTGGTGCCTGATACAAAGTTTTTCAATCACATAAGCAGTAAGATGAAGTCATTCAGCTCAGTTACAGTGATTTAATGATCAGGTATATGTTGATACTCATTGCAAATAAGGATTACTTCTTTTTTTTAGAAATATTTGTATTACTGAAGTAAATTAAAGCCACTTACATGTTCTGACATTCTATTTTTATAGGCTCTTAAGAAAAAAATTTACATAATAGTATCAATTACAAAATAAGTTAAGTAAATAGACATAGATGTATAGACAATACTTAGGTGCTTTTTTATCAAACATTGTATTTGCTGCAAAATATTTTTTTAAACAGATGTTCAGTATCTTCAATGTACTTCTGTCATTTGTGATTTCTCACTTTTTCAGGTGGGATTTTTCATTGTAAAGAACTTATTTTAAAGAATTTTATTTGGAAAGTTAAAGAACAAAAAGTTTGGATAATTATTGTGAGTTTATTATTATTTTACTTAGGAATGATCTGATATAGTTCTCAATGCNTTCACAAGTCCTGTATAGTATACAGACTTGACCCGCATAAGGAAAGCAGATGTTGATCAAGAACTTCCACAGTTTCACATGTATGTGAACATAGTTTAGATGTTGCCCACCCAGTGTTAATCCTTATGGGTGCACTGCCTTGTACTCTGTCCTTACAGCTTGAGAGAAATAAAGAGTCAGGTAATGATAGTGCAGTTTAAACTTAAGGTTAATTTGCTTTATGAAGTGAGGTTAAAGTTTAATTCTTTACTAACACAGTGGAAACCACATAAAATGCCAAAATGTCAGAACACAAACTGGATGGGAATGTTTTTACTTTTAAAATCCGTATTAGCCATAAGGTGGCAGTGTGGCAACTATTTTTAACTGAAGTGGGAAAAAAAGAGAACTGACACTCTTAGTCTAATTTCCAAGGTATAAAAAAAGTAACACAGCAACAGTTTCAGTGTTTGGGAGATTTTTTTTTTTTTTTAATTT
>VYXC01005595.1:62032-85064 GCA_013397175.1 Platysteira castanea
AACCCAAGGAGCAGAATTTTGGGGCCTTTCCTTCTCTCTCTCTCTCTCTCTCTTTCTCTCTCTCTTTTTTAATTTCTGAAGGAGCATTTCCATTTTCCTTTTCACTGCACATTCAGAACATATAGCTATGCATTAGAAGCTGATGATAAGACTTTTCACTGTCTGGCAGAAAAAAAGAAAATTAGAAAGAGATTGTGAAAATGTTGGAGGATGACTCAAAAGTAAGCAGAATCTGAGATTTTTTTATATATTGGAACATATTCACTATCTTGAAGTGAGTCATTTTTCAGAGTGAATAAGTTCTGGTTTTCCAGGAAAAGAGGTGAATATGCAGATCTGAATGAGTTAATTTTAAACCATTCCTCAGTTATGTAAATGCACAAAATGTAGTGCCACTTTCTATTCTTATTACAATCGTGAGACTGTCACTATAATTGATTAATTTTGTGCCATTCTTTCCCAGTGATCTCTTTGTCACAAGAATGAGCTATCACAGAATTTTAATGCTGATTACATTTTAGTTTTCATAATGTATTCTCATTTTCATTCTAGTGACAAAGGTTGGCACAAAATCAGACCATAATCATAACAAAGACTGCAAAAATAAAGCAGGAAACTGTATAGAATCCATCTTCATGACAATCTCAGAACAATGAGAACAGAAATATCACAAAACAAAACTCTTTGTTCTTGTGACAGTCTTGGTATTGTAATATCACAATACTCTAAAATGCATTTCTGAACCTTTTGGATTGGATGTATTAAACTCGTTGCAGTGTAGATATCCTTCACAGTATTTTAAAAGGAGAGAGTGGGAGAAAAAAATCTTGTATCAAAATGTGATTTATTAGAAATAGTTACGGATAATGGAAAATACCTCTTAGCTCTTTGTTAATTCCTAAGTCTGCCACTGAGTTACTGGCAGGAGGGAGTGGAAACAAACAGGGAGGAAGAAAAAACAGTGGTTGTTTTCCACAGAACCTTTACATCACAAATTAGCTGTTTCTTCCTGGACTTAGTGCTAGTGCAATTATTTGATAGACTGCTAATATGCAGCAAAACTGTGAGTATCAAGAAGAACATTCAGTGAGTTAGAAATAATGGCCATTTATTGAAGTTATGCGTTGTGAAGTTATGAATTATGCATATTATCCAGGTTCTCTTATTTCTTTTTTCTGTGTATACTACTAGCTCTGTTTCTTGATGATCTCCTTTTAAACTGACCTTTGCCATGATACTTCTTTCTAGTCCCTACACCATGACTGCCTTGACTGTGTTGTCAATGGGATTTACTGTTTTCAATATGACTGTGAACTTACAGGCTTCACTTTTTTGCACAGAGGGACTGTGTACAAGGAGAGCACATTGTGTCCCTTCCTGAAGAGCATCTCCTAATAAAGTCCTGTGGAGATAGATCCTTTACATTTGTTCTTACCATTTTTCTTCTTGACTGTAGGAGATGAGAACTTTAACACCTACCTACATTCTCTGACTATATGAGAGAGTAAGGCAAATGACTTCTGCTTTGTTCACTGCAACTTCAACTGTAAAGTTGACTTGGCTACTGTGTCTTCATATCTTCTCCTCCCTGGCTGACTCCTCGGTGACCAAAGACAGCTCAAACAGTTCTGGTGTCCTGTCAGTTGGTGGGTTAATATACACAACAATAACAAAATTGCCCTAAGAACATTCACTGTCATTTAAGTCAGCATTAGCCTGTAACTGAGTTCACTTGTTCACAGCAAAATCCTCACCAGAACTTTCTGAAACCTCTAAAGGAGAACTTACATGAACCTATCTCTTCTGAAATGGAAGATGATAGCCTTGGAGCCTCATTGCTCAAGGGGGACTGATCAATACTATCCACAGATGAAATGTGATTTAGTTCTTGAAAATCTGTCTCATATGGAGGTATTGTAATAGTTGATGAGTCTCAACATCTCTCTTCATCATAGAATAAAGTTGTAGAGTTGTATTTGTCATGCTGATCATATGCTTCTCAGGTAAAAGGAGATAGGGCAAGACTGACAAATTCAACTAAAGTGTGGAGCTTCCATGTTAGGGTGTTTTGTTAAGAAAATCTACAGCTGTCAAGGATCTCAAAAGAGCCTTTTCCTGAAGGTCTGAGTATCTACTCCTTAAAGTCATCTGCATCACAAATTCTGTGGAATATAGACAAGAAATATTGCTTGCAGAGTGGGCATCCTGCTTGGGTTTTTGACCATTCCTGGACAAAACAGAAACAGAACCTGTGGAGTCAGTCATCTAGATAGCCAACATTGTCAAATCTGCTCAAACAGATAGGGCTTCAGAAACAGGAGCTACCTGTATAAGAGAGATCAGGTGTACTGGCTTTTCCTGGAATAGAGGTACATTTCTTCCTACTAGCTTGTATGTTTTGGATTTGTGATGAAAACAGTGTTAATAACCACCAGAATGCTGTAGTTATTGCTGAGCAGCATTTACATAGTCTCAAGCCACTTTCTGCTTCCCACAGTACACCATCAGCGAGGAGGTGCGGGGTTCACTAATTAGCTGGAAGTGATACAGGTGGGACAACTGACCCTAAGTGACTACAAGGATATTCCAGACCATACCACATCACACTTAGCAATAAAAGCTGTGAGAAGAAGAAGGAGAAGGAGAAGGAGAAGGAGAAGGAGAAGGAGAAGGAGAAGGAGAAGGAGAAGGAGAAGGAGAAGGAGAAGAAGAAGGAGAATGAGAAGAAGGATAAGAAGAAGGTGGCAGTGGGGAACATTCTGAGTTATGACATTCCCAAGTAAATGTTGTGCATGATTCAGCCCTGCTTTCCTGGAGATGGCTGAACATTTGCCTGGTAATATGAAGTAGGGAATGAATTCCTTGTTTTGATTTGCTTGCAGGTGTATCTTTGCTTTATTTATTAAACTGTTTATCCCACCTCATGAATTTTCCCACTTTCACCCTTTCAACTCATCCTCCCTCTAGGATGAGTAAGCACAACTGTGTGGTACTTAGTTGCCAGCCAAGGTTAAGCCACAACAATCAGAGAATCATGGAATCTTAAGATCATAGAGTCATCTTTACTTTGAATTTGAAGCTTTATTCAAGATCATCTACTTCCCAGTCCTACTGCCATGGGTAGGGAAACTTTTCACTAGACCAGGTTACTCAAAGCTGGCATCCAATCTGGCCTTGAACACTTCAGGGATGGGACATTCACAACTTCTCTTGGCAAACACTTTCATTGTCCCACTACCATCACTGTAATGAATTCTCAATATCTATCCAAATTTCTCCTCTTCCAGTTCAAAATCCTTACCCCTCATCCTGTCACTACACTCCCTAAATACAGGGCTCCTAAATCCAGGCTTCTAGAAGGTCTGCCTGGAGCCTTCTCTTCAACAGGCTGAAAAACCCCACCTCTCTCAGCCTCTCATTACTGGGAGGGGTTTCAGCCTCATCTTAACGACACTCCTCTCAGAAGTCTATCTGTTGGCATCTGGTTCAACTTGTATTAGCTTAGGGAAAAATGTTCACTGCAAACTTTTAGCTTCTGTGAAGTCATCTCCAAAAACAAGACAGAAAGATCATTGGTCTTCCAGAGGGAAAAAAAAAATTAGGATATAGACAAGGTAACCTATAACAATTGCTTCAAGGTTTAAAAAGCAAACAGTAGCCAGCACTGAGAGGAGATCAAAGAATAGCACTAACTACTTTGCTTGGACGCTAGGAAAATACCTTACAAGTGCGGGTGTCATGACTAAATTTCATCCCAATACAAAAAGGAAAGACTGAAAAATATCCAGGTTTAGGAACTATGTTTCTAGAAAACCTGTTCTACCCAATGATGTAGTCATCTGCCTTCTCTAACAAGAGCAAGACTGTCTTTTCTTGATTTTTAAGTAGAAGTTCTCATTTGCAGCACCACCCCTTTCTGGGGAACACAGTAGACTGCAGGATCATGTATTCACAGAAGTCCTAAACCAGCTGTTCTGTTATGAATGCAGGCATGGCAGAAATAGCAACTGACACCTCTTACCCCCCAAAACACTGGTATTCTTTCCATTCTTAGAAAGCCAGCCTTGACACTGGTGTTTGTTCTTTCTGATTTCTAAAAGAGTATGTTCTTTGCTTTTTAGTCCTATTTTGATCTTGCCCTACTGATCCTATTTCTCCACTGTTCTCTTTCCCCTATTCAAAGTTCAGCAGCTGTTTCCTCTTTGCAGACTCTCTGCAAAGCTCCTCAGGGTTTAGGCACATCGGCAACTAGCTGGAAGTGGGTCTCTTGGGCAGTTCGCCTGGCAGTAAGAATGCTGTAGCTTCTGTACTGCTTGAGCAAAATCACAGAATAAGAATGCATTTCCACAGAATAAGATGTATGGAAAATGAAGAAAAGAAACAGATGGGCATAGCAAGGCTTATGGTCAGATTAGATACAAATTGCTGTTTTAGGTGGAACTTGAATTATACTGGCATATGTGAAGACTAGAGGTAGGCTTGACTCTGTCTTCACCATTTTTAAATGCGTGAAATAGTTCAGTAAGATTCTGATTAACATGTGACAAATATTTTCAGAAGAAACCAATGTTTACGTATTAAAAATACAAGAGTTAATTCTATCCATATAGAAAACAAAACAAAACAAAAAACCACAAAACCAAAACAAACCAAAACAAACCCAAACCCACCAAAAATAAAACCGAAAAAAAACCCCAAAACCGGACTAAAAGAAACAAAACCGATCAAATATTCAAGTACCAGTCTTAATGCTCTTCTGGTCCTGTACTGTTCATATACCACCTTGTTCTGTTTTATTGGCTACTACTACCACACTGGCTACTACTGGTGGCCCACACATAGAGATTGTTAGCCTAGGTGACCTCCAGAGATGTTTTCCACCCTAAATTAGTCAGTGGCTTTATAACTACAGCAGAAACAGCCAGATGTCATTCCTACACTCATCCTCGGTTATGCAGTGCCTTTGAATATAGTCAGACTATCAGTTGTACTCTAGCTATGGATATATTTTAACTTTAATTTCAGTATCCATCTTAATCTCGGGAGCTATGAGTTAGTGGAAATGAGTGACCAAGTCACTTACACAAAAGTCATCAAGCCATCTTTTGCAGCAAGTAGAGAAGCAGGTTGCAACCACATGCTTAAAGCCGGGAAAAAATGTGCCATACAGACATACAGAAAATGCACATGGACACACAAAGGCACACACACAGACAGACAAAAGCTGTGAGTTTGTGCTCAGCAATGAGTGCACCTAAAATGGTGTATTCAGTTCCGTATGTGATCTCGCCTAAATGGCCCGTCATGCAAACATCACTGGAATGCCAAAACATTGGAAAAACTTAACATGAGAAGCAGTTATATCACAAAAAGTGAAGCTGGTCCAGATAATCAGTCCTTGGGGTTGCATTTTTCACATTTAAATCAGCCAAGAATACAATTACAAAGCAGCAGTACATTTCATAAAAAGAAAAAAAGATACAGCAAACCCTACCTAAATATTAATATATATATTTGGAAATGTGTGGGAGAGGTAAAGACATTTCCACAACTAGAAAAAAACCTTAAAACAAGAGCAAACCTAGTATTTAAATTGAAATTGTGCACATGCAAGACATCCAAATGTTTATATTCATGACATTTTTTAAGCAGTCATAGGAACCAAATTCTCTCACCCTTTCAGGCAAAAACAAGATGCTATAGAAATATATAAATTCTATAATGTCTATTCTGTTTAAAAATCTTTAAATTTCCTCTGGTAGAAATAACAGTTACTATTACTGAACCCTACAATTTCTCTGTTTTCATCATTAAATTTAAGAAGAGATTTAATACCTTCCTTTTATGATATCAACAGTGAATTTTTAATTCAGTTTATAAAACTTTATCTTTCTGTAATTTGGATAGCTAGGTTTTAGGTAACATATTTGATGTGACAAATAATGCAGTTAGTTACAAGAGTATGTTGTGCATTAAACCTCAAATTTACTGTATTTCATAATAAGCCCTTTAAGTTGTGAGCATGGATAAGTTAACAGGAACAAAATTATTTTGTTAAATCCTACTTTTACCTAGGTTACATTTATGAAAAAAAAGAGGTTTCCGTCTTGCAGGAATATAAAGAATAACTGATCCTTCAGTGAAGTTAGGAAAATAGTGAACATGTGCTTCTCAGTTATACCCATCATAGTAACCCTTTCATACAATGACTGAAGTTTATTTTTCTGATAAAATGAAGACTTGATAAAAGATGCAGATCACAAACATGTTTTAATTTAAATTAACAAATAATGGATAATATAAACACCATCTGGCTGTCTGGAAACATGATTGCTAGGTAGAGGAATATTTTTATTTTCAAGAATAGCTGCATATAGAATGATGCTCTTCATTCTGAAACTTTCTTTTTACCAGAAGAGGAAGTTTGTCAAATTTATAATGGATTTTTTTTGTATGGAATATATTTTAAAAAAAAATGCAGTGATTGAGGATGTAGATCTTTTATGAAATTTCATGAAACTTTGAAGAGATTATAAAGTATTGATAACTAATGTAAAAAAAAACCCTTTATCATATGGAGATATCTGTGAAAGATATAAAATTGAAGTGAGAATTACTGAAATCTAATTTACTCAACTTGAAATCAAAACAGAGTTAACAAAACTAAAATAAATCAAAAAAAGAATTTTTTTTAAAAATCCATGTGTCATCTTCAATAAACTGAAAGGTAAGAGTCTCTTTAGTCTAACGTCATTGTGCTTAATATCTTAAGGGTCTTTTAATGATTGTATTATTTTTATAATCTTCTGATATTTACAGTCCTTTTGTGCAGAAAAAACAAATCCTGTTAGTTAAATTTATTTTTCTAGACTGAGTGCAAATAACTACATGACTGAAGAATTTATGACATTATTATCACTATTCTTTTAAGAAGTCTGTTCTCAGTTCTCTTTTGGATAATTTTTTCACCTCTTTTGCTTGGTCTTTTAACAGCTTTTTTGATCCAATACTAATGCAAATTACATTGTCATGTTTTGTGACTTTTCTGCATTTATCACTCAGCTATAGCCTAGATGCACAGATATTTATTTTTATTTTAATTTTTTTTCTTTTTAATCACTAATGGATTTGCAGCTAACCTATGGCTTCAGCCATGGAAAGTTGCCTTCAGTATCACTGATGTATGCATTGTGCTGATAAGTACCGTGGTTCATTTTCCTCTTGGGTAAGCACAGTTAAAAAAAAGGCGAGGGGGGAGAGAAAGAGAGAAACTCTCAGACTAATAATTACCTTAGCCTGAGACAAGGATGGCAAAACACGCTAGATTGCTTTCTAACATTCAGTTATGTGTAATGAAATATGGCTGCTTCAGGACAAAAAATGTGTGATAGCTTCTGTCATTTTAGTGTTATTTCACTGAATTCCTCAAAACTGCATTTCATTCAGCATTATCAGTGTGACAATGTTTTAATTAAAGGGCAAATCTTGGCCTAATGATGAATTCTTTCCTGATATCAAAAGGACTGTCTCTTGTATTCTCAGGGTCATCATTTTATATTACATTTTAATTTGTTAGTTCATCAGTGTGAACTGAGTGTCCTAATATGTAAAGAATCATTTGTCATGATTCAGTGATCTAACAAGGCTTGTTGAAAGGTGAACTGATTAGTAAAAATAAAGAAGATTTCAACCTTATGGAACATATTATGAAATAAATTTTATATGCAAGAGCACTTGCATCACATTGGATGGGAACTACTCTTCCTCCAGATATATATTTTGCTGTATCACATAAGATTTTATCTGTTTCATGATCTGAAAAGGAAAAAAAAAAACTACACACCAATATTTAATTCCTTGCTGGAGAGATTTTAATTCAGCTATAGTGGTTGGTGTTGTACAGCATGTAAATATTTTCTGATTTTATTATAAATGCATTATTAAGATCTAAGGTAGGCCTGGCCAGATAAGTGATTAAACTCAGAAATTGTATATATCTCAAACTTCTCCAAGAAATATCTGGTTACATGTCTACAATCGTTTAAATAGCTTTTGTCTTCAGTGTCCTATAATTCCTTGAGAGCTAAAAAGTAAAAAAGAGGAATGAGTCCACCAAACTGGAAAAACATACTGATAGGTGGCTGATTAAAATGAAGAGATTTTAATGTATTTACATTTCTTTTAACATAATTCAGTTTTAAGAAAAATGACAGCTGATGTCTTATTATCTTGCTAAAAGATCATGTAGGTCTCTAAAAATCCACCTGTTGTTGAGGGTTTGCTGTATTAGTTTGCTGTATCACATCATCTGTTGACATCACAAACATGTCACAGATAGTTTTACAGCTTGCTTCATATGCAGATGTTTTTGAAAGTGTAAGCAAGTGAGCATTTCAGAAATAGTAGCATTCTAGAAATATTTGCTCAAGCAACTAGATCTTGGAATTGATATCTCCTCTATTTATCTTTCATTTTTATTTCCGTCATCCACAAATGTTGTCTTTGTTTGCTTTAAGACTTACAACAGAAGTGGGTTACAGTAAACTCTGTTTTACAAACACCATGTTCACACTGGTGTTAGAGTTTCAACCATGCGTTTGAAGTGAATCTTCTTCTTCCACTGACCAGGCTTCAGTTCGCTTTGTGCCTTGGGAAAAAGATGCCTTCTGGATGAAACTGAAGTGAAAGATCTGCTTCAGAAGTGCACACAATATAATAAAATTGTTAGTGAGCATTAAATATTGAGTTCCAGATGGGAGCTAATTTCAGTTAAAAGCCTTGAATCACATAAAATTTGGATGCTGGGTCCTAGCACAGACTGGGGACTACCTCAGTGTTTTACCACATGACTCTTAATGTGCTTGTGTTGTACCAGTTTTCAGCAAGTGAATTTGAATTTTGAATGCTGAAATCTGACTCTAGAATATAGGAATATTTCTTTTAGGTGCTCTCTGCATTTGGGTTGAGAGCTAAGCCTGAAATTCACAAACACCACACTGAGAAACTGCCTGTAACTGGACTATAAGTAATTATAAGAACAAACAAATTTTTACATTGGATTTTCTCTAAAGTTTTAATGTCCTTTCAACTGATGCTTTGTTTTGAGCTTTCTCCCAAAAATTCCTGAGACATTTCTCCTAGTTACAGTAATTTTTTTATACTAAAGTCTAGCAATGCTGATTGCACTCCCATCCCAATCCAGCTATTTCTAGGTAGAGAATATTCATTCCTGATACAATAAATCTGTCCCAATTCTCTATGTCTTCTGATGAAACTTGTAAGCATATCTAGTTTGTCTTCAGTGGGAGAGAAAAAGAAGATGTTGACTACTGTGGGTTGAGGTTCTGTTCAGTCTTCCCTATGCAAACTGTTCCATTTTGGACAGAATTCGACAACAAAAAAACAACAAAAAGCATAGCTGTCCTTTTGGGTCTTGTAAATTAGGTTCTGCATAAGTCATGAACCCAAAGTCAGTGTGCTGGCTCAGAAACACATCTCTTAAAGAGTAATTTTACAAAATGATATAGCATGAAAAGCAGGCATTGTATAGAAGGTTATCCGCTCCTTGCAACAAAAGGCTATTATGCTGTGTGTGGGAGAGGGCATATTTTGAAAGCCTTTTTGTCCCTTTGTCATTTACTCGTATTACCACTTATATATTGGTTGAAACAAGCTTTTTAGTTAGCTCTTTACTGTATGTTGCTTCAAGTAATAAAGTTTCTTAATAGATTTTTTAAAATTCATTATTATAGAGAATTAACTTTATTTCATCCTCTTTAAGAGGTTCCTCTCTTTCCTTTGTATTTACTGTGTCAAGCAAGACAAACTTCCTATCCCACTGATATTAGCAATGTCTCAAGGTTCAGGTTGAGAGAAAGCATCCCTTGAAAATTATCACGCTTCAATCTACAATTCTGCAGGAAGGAAAGCATTTGCAGCCAAGATATGGGGAAGAAAATTCCATTTCCTTTAGAGGACTGAGTCTGTGGCTTCTGAGATACTTCCTCAGAAGGAAATAATGTTAAAACTAGAAGCAGAAAAGATAGCTGTGCAGCAGGAAAAGCTTTTTAATGTTCTGTACATTGCCAGGAGACTTACAAATAGTGTCCAAACTACCTGATGAGATAATTCCTGTCAAGTTACTCAGGGAAAATAGTAAATATACATAAGTCAAAAAAATGCAGTTATAAGAAAGGGCCATGCTTTTGGTTATGAAGATATTACATAGTTACACAGCTGTAAATTATTACATTTGAGAGACTGGAGAAAGACATAAATCCTAACTGGTTATGACTGGAAAGAAGCAGCAGAGGAGAGAAGGATGAAAGTGAGGCTTTCAGTGATGGGGATTTTTTTTTTTGAGAAAACAAAGTCATGTAAACACAAGGACATGCCTAGCATGAACGTTTGAATTAGATAGAGTATCTCTACTTGTGCATGGATATCTTCTACATGTACAGAAAATGGTAAAGCTAAAAGGGAGATGAGAGTGTTTACACATTCCTATTCTTGTTCATTTGCTTGGTTTAGTTTGGTTTGCTTGGCTTGGTTTGGATTTTTTCTTTAAGTCTCAGCACTAATTATCAACCTTCCTTAGAGAGGATTAACTATTTGGGACAGCTTTCACAAAAATCTAAAAGTTAGATAGCCAAGCTGGTAACAGATGGAGATATTGCTGCTAGTCCTATTGTAGAAGTTAGTATGTTGTGCAGCTCTTGGAGATGTTATGATCTGATATCCAGACTTAAAAAGAGAGGTGTTTAAAAGCTCTAATGAGTGATACTTGGAAGTTGGCTGAGTCACTGTAGCAGAAGTTAGAAATGAGTTTACCGTGGTGAAAGTCAGAGGACAAATCACATGCCTTGAATTTGTTTATTGGATGAACATGCTGCAGATATTTTTTTGAAACTATACACCAGGTTTATATAAGGAGAAGCATAAAATAAATGTAATAGGGAAAGAATGATAAAGCAGATGCATAAATACTTGTAAGATATCCGTAGAAATATTCCTCCTATATTATTCTGTGCTACGTGTCTTGAACAGAAAACATATTCTCTGGTAAAAATTAAGCAGAAATGAAAGATAAATATTATCTTTCCATCCATGTAATAGTATAGTGGCGTGATACATTGGTGTCAGGGTTGCAGTCTGATAGTATGGTACAATTACAGCTACAATTGGGCTGGTTTTGAATTGTGATGAACACAGGGTTGATAATATAAAGATATTTTTGTTGTTTGCTGAGCAGGGCTTGCACAAAGCCAAGACATTTTCTGCTTCTTGTACTGCCATACTGGAGTGCAGACTGAGGGTGCGTGGGGGCTTGGGAGGAGACACAGGTGGCCACATCGACCAAAGGTATATTCCAGACCAGATGACATCATGGCAGTATATAAAGTGGGGGGGGAAAGGAGGGAGAGTAGGACATTCGGAATGATGATATTTGTCTTTCCAAGTAGACCCTGTTCCCCTGGAGATGACTGACCACCTGCCTCCCCCTGGGTAGCAGTGAATTAATTCTTTGTTTTGATTTGCTTGTGTGCATGGCTTTTCCTTTGCTACTTAACTACCTTTTACCCTTCTGATCCTCTCCATGATCCCACTGGTGGGGGAATGAGTAAGTGGCTGTATGGGGCTTAGTTGTTGATTGGGGTTAAATCATGACAGTCCTTTTCTGGCACGCAAAGTGAGGGTCAAGGGGTTTGAGATAGTGATGGATCTGACTGGGATGTAGTAGACTGAATTGATGTCTATTACTGCTGCTTAGCTAATTAAGACATTACTATAGCTAATTAAGACATTACTGTAACTACTATTTTTGGTGTAACAGAGTCCTGCAGTGATTTTGCAAGAATAATGTTAAGATGCACTTTTACAAAATGTGATGCAATATGTAAACGATGAAGAGTTATTGCATTTATTAGGTCATTATCAGTATAATGATTAACTCTGTATCGTATGTGTAAGAGCAGAATGGGAGTCAAGTGTAGCATGAGAATGCAGATTCACTCTTGCTTAAATTTTCTGCTTCCTTGTGGTTAAAGAACTCTTCACAAACTTAAAGTACATCTCTTCAGTCATTTGGGCCCAAACAGTGTGCTCCAGGAGGCTTACTCACCTCTGCACTATCACACTGGAGGAAGACATGTCCAAACTTAGGCTGAAATAGCTAAACATGACTAAATTACTAGAAATTTCTGGAAGTGAAGCTGTTGGATAAAAATGTTTATAATTATCTGTGGGCCTGAAAATAATGGAAAAATTTTTAAGTCTGCTGAGGTAGAAGCCAAAGGAATTAAAGCACTCCTTGGAGTTAAAGTCAAGACTCCTAGACAACAAATATAATGAATGCAATTTATGTTGCTTGTTTATTTTATACTAACAGTCATACAAATCTTGTATAAATGGAGGTCATGGATATGTTTTTGTGCCTGTATGCTTAAGACAGAGTATTGCAAAAACTTCCCGTCAGTTTAGGCTTTTAGAATAGGTAGCATTTTATCCAGCTTTCTTACTCCGTTATTTCGATTGAATATTAAATATTTGTGTTATATAATGGGTAGTTGAGCAGGAAGAGAGAGAGTGTGCTTCTTCTGTGCTTCCAAAGGTCTATTAATATTTAAAAATTATAATTTAGTGGTAACATATGAAGAGGATTTTGAAGATTAATATGCTGTGACTTAGTGATTCATTTCAGTCCTAATTCTATATACAGCTAGCCAGTATTTAGGAAATAAAATTCTGTTCTTCTGTGTACTAAGTTATATCAGAAAAGTCACTTACACAGATCTGAAATTAACTGTGATACAACGAGAATATTTGGATGACAAAGACAGCGTTTTGAATATATTTTCTTCTTTTTTTGTCCCTATTGTGAATTACTAATGTGTTTATGGACCCATGTCTTTGAGAATGCTTTTCTATTTATTTCCATTATGTAGGTGTTTATAAGCTGTACATTTTATCTGTTGATACCACTTACTTCTCCCCTTATAGAATGACCTTATTACAAAATAACTCTTCCGTTTACTTTCCCCATTTTGAACCCTCTTGCTTTTCCAGTGTGTCTATTTACCTATAATTGACAAGCTGTTGCAAGCAATTAGGTTTTCCCTAGTTAGCTGGCCTTTGCAGAGAAGATTCTTTAAGGAAATCAACAAAATTAACTACCGCACATTTCTTAGCTTGAAATTCCCAATAAACCAATATAAAGCAAATATTCATGCATTAAAGATTAAATACTTCAAGTCTTTTGACAGTAATTGAGTATTTTCAAGAGAGGTTTAATTTTGATTGATTTTTTTTCCATTTTATCAATGTTTGTCTCAAATAGTAAATATTTCATACTACTCACTACCACTTTAGAGTTGGCACAACAGTCAGAGCCACATTAAAGGCCTCCAGCTGCAACTTTAGTAAGAAATACCATTCCATAAATAAAGTTAATTTTTACACAGTGGTTTTATATCCATAGAAGTAATATTCATGCATACATAATCATAGTTGCAATAACAGATACCCTAAGTCTCCCATCAGTCCTAGTCCCAAAAAGATCAAATGCTATTGATTAAGATGCCTGCGTAATAATCTCAGAATAGCTGTTGAAGTCATTAGCATCTGTCTAGGCATTGCATCACCTGTTTAATTTTGAACTCTGAGATAAGACTTGCAGACTGAATTTTTGAGGGGATCAGCATGCTTGGAAAAGCACCTGAACAGCTAACCTATAGGTCCTTTTAGAAAACACATTGATAAGATTTGGATGACTAAGTATTTTGGCAAATCTACAGCTATCTTCAACATACTGAAATGCCTTTCACAAGTCTGAGGGCTTAGGCACCTTTAGTAACATAATGAAGAAAATACATAAAACAAATCCAGGAAAATTTTCTCAAGTACAGCAAAATACTGTCCAGGAAAGTTTTGGGTTTTGTTTTTTTTTTTTTTTTTCCCTTTTCTGTATGAAGTACATCATGGATATACAGTGAGAAAGTAGCAAGCCTTGGAGTTCAGAGGACAACAAATGTGCTATTCAAAGAAAATATTTTTCTCACCACAAAACACTGATCACCCAAAATACTGACAGTTCTTTAAAGAACAAAGCTGCAATGCCTTTCTGGGTTTTTTTAGGTTTCAGACAACATGAAAGGAGAGGGAGTATGAAGTAGCTCCTTCACAGTCTAATGCTCTATCAGTTGAAGTTAGTAGTGAGATTCTCTTCTGTTGAAGTATTAAGAAGGTGGACATCCCAACACAGTCTTCATTCAGTTTATCATTGTAACATATAAACTTCAGTCACCTCATTTTCAATTGATACTAACGTAAATAAGGTAAGCAGGAATTAACTCACAGTGGTCAAATATCACTCCCCAAGAAACGTATTTGTGTTCTTATCTGATCAATAAAAGCTCAGAGCACATCTTTGATGTCTGTTTAGGTTCAGTGCATAGCTGTTTTTTTCTTCAGTTCCTGTAAGTCTTGACACTAACTCTTTATTTTTTGTCTTTTTGTGAACATTAGTCTTTCAAGTAAAACATAAATCAGCTTCAGGTCTAGGGAAACTGACACTTGTGGTTGTGTTGAAGGTTGTACAGAAGGTTGAACTGTTACTAGAAGCCAGTGACTAAGTTATCTGGAAGAACTGTTGCCTTGTACCTCTGATTTTAAGTGATAAAGGAACACAGGAGAAAAAATGGTGTTTTGAGGAGTGGATTAAGAAGGGTTGCAGGAGTACCTATTTCACAAGGAAACATGGGACTTAGCAGTGAAACAGACTTCACCTTGGTGATGTGCCATCAAAGGATGTGACTGGTTTGACTCTATTTAAGACTAAGTATTTGGTGCTCTTGCATATTTATTAGCCTGAGAATGACATCCTGAAGTTAGGAATTTGCCATGTGAAAGAAACTCTTGCTGGTTACAAATGTGTGGGTTTCTAAAGATGTGATGAATTACACATTTTGAAATAGACTACTTGTTTTCACTGATGTTTAACTCAAAAGAAATGCATTTCTGAATCTAAAGAATTCAGTTACCTTCCCCTTCATTTCAAAAGGTATGTTTTCCACCTAAAGAAAATTTAAGACTTGTTCTAGAATATGATACATTCCTTCTCATGTCCTCCATATAGATAATAATCAGTAAACCCTGCTTAAAACATTTCAGCAAATCTGATGAGTGACAAGATCAGTCACTGCTCTTAAAGGTGAGGTGTGGAAGGCATTTACAGTGTTTAGATTATTCCATTAGTTTCAAAATGAGTAAGTTAATAATTTACGTTAAGGTCACTGCTAATTACAACCTTTACCTTGCGAAGTTTAAAAGTGTGAATAACACACCAGTGTAATTCAGCTTCTGAAACAAGCAAATTCAAAGCCTAACTAATGTGAACACAGGCTAAAATAATTTTGTGCATTCAGATTAGTTAGATCCAGTCTTTTTTGTTGGCTTGTTTGCTTTCCTGCATGCTTTTGTTGTTTTGTTTGGGCTTTTTTATTGGCAGGGGAACTACATCTATAGAGCAGTAATAAGCTGTATGGTCAGTCATGTAATGGACTCACTATATGCCATTTCTGACATAAATCCTGTAATTCTTACATTTGTCTGATTTCTTCTTGGGTATCCATATTCCAAAAATTGTATTTGAAAAGTCTTGATCCTGGATCAGTTTCAAGTATTCTTTATTTATACAGTCAAATTGCATAAGAATAGTTCCTTCCTCTGTCTCCACGAACTGATATGTTCTTCCTGGAAGCAATCAATCTTCTCCTGTTTGGACAGTTAAGATTCATCATTTCTAATTATTGCAGGACTAAACCCAGGATATGATAAATTTCAGGCTCTTAATTATATCTGTTGTTATTCTTAAACCTTACAGCCCTTCACACTTGTAACCACCATAAGTTTTTCTGAACAGAAGCATTTTGAATACTTATATGGAACATTGCCTACATAATTTTAATACTAGAGGTGCGTATACTAGGGGTGCATACTAACAGAAAAATGTGTGGGAAAAATTGAGGAATAGGCTTTTGAACATTTCCCTCTAATATCTGAAGATATGCACACTAGAAATACTAGTATAGGTATTACATGTAGTCAAATCCCTTGTGGATAAAATGTAAACTCTTAAATCAATCTGATTAAGCTTTCATCCCTTATTGTGAATATTTCAAAATTATGCAATGGCATATCAAAATTATACAGATGAATATTTTATTGCAACAATATCAAGGACTCAGATGGAGGAACACTAAAGTTAAAGTTCATAACCTACTGTGATTATTATTATCTAATTACTCTTACCTGAGTCCCACTTTCCCAAAAATAGATAATTAAAAAACCCCAAACCCTTAAACAATTTATAATATTTAATAGAATGTTTTATGCAGGCTTTAAAACAGTGAATTTAAGTGGTTTGCATTATAGAGTTTTTATTTGAGCTAATCTTTAAATATCATTAAAATCTGCAAACTGATTCAAGCCTGAAAACATGTTTCAAGAATTACAAAAGTATTTATTTGGAAATGGTGAATCATAGTACAAATACTGAATCCTGCATAACTTTAGATTTTCATTTATGAGATAATTTAAACATTCAATTATGAAAATTGCAATTAAAAATGCACTCTGATATTATCTAAAATGAAATTCTTTACAGTAAGAGTGGTGACACACTGGAACAGTTTGCCCAGAGGAGTTGTGGCTGGCCCATGCCTCCCAGAGTTCAAGGCCAAGCTGGATGGGACTCTGAGAAATCTGATCTGTTAGAAGGTGTTCCTGCCCAGGGTGGGGCTGTTGGAACTAGAAGATCTTTAAGTTGACTTCCAACCCAAACCAATCTATGATTCTATGGTAATGAGACCTCGGAAAATTCAGAAACATATTTAATAAGAGGAAAAATAGAACTGCAGGGGTTCTATTTTTTTCATAGGAGTTCCGTAACTTCATTTGCTAATTGTTCCTTTAAAGTATGTATGAGGTGTTGCAAAATCATAATTCTTTCTGACTATTCCTATCAGCAAACAAAAATATGTGTATTAAGAAAACCATGGTCTTTGACAATGACTGTTACTACCAGTAATATCAAACGCTTCTTAATCTTTTTTAGATCTCTATCCTGAGACAAAACAGCAGGATGTGCCTTGGAGAAGAGTAAGTTAAAAAATTCTTTGTCCTTGGTATATTTTCCTTTTAATAATAACAACTGGTTAGTGTATATTTAGTTTCAATGAAAGAAATCTGTCATCCGTTATTTTTTAAAGTACCAAGCCACTCCCACTGCACTATTTATGTAGACTTTGCCTTGATTTAAGTAAGTAACTTTCTCAGGAGCTTTTTTTCAGGAGTAACTTTTTATTGAGTACATTGAACTTAAGCATTAAGACTTCTAGTAAATTACTATCAAATATTTAAGCAGCAACAGAGAACGCTCCTAGATTACTTTGTTACTTCAGGTAACTTTTCTCAAGAAGACAACTGAAAGAAGATGAGTTATTCTTAAGAAAAATTGTATGTGTGTAGTTACCTATTAATCACTGAGTTTCTCCTTATCTATGCCCGAAATATCTGTCTTCTCTGTGGTGCTTGGAAAGTTGCTTTTTATTGTGAAAAAAAGTTACATAGACCTAATATACAATTTACATGTCTCTCTTACATAACATACTTAGTGAGCTTTAGAATGGACACATTTTTCCTGTCCAATTTTTTTATTGTTTTGTTTTGTATAGTTTTGCTTTATCCTAATAAAAACAGGTTCAAATGTCAGAGACTCAATGGCACAGCTTGAGCAGAAATGAGCTGTATCGGTTAACTGCTTGATATTCAGCAAATGACTAACAGCAAAGTCTTCTTAAAGTCAAGAACCCATCATGCTGTTATTCAACAGCAAAATTAGTGCAATGTAAGTAATATGGATTACCAAGTGCTATGATGCTACATTACGATGCTGGCTGCTAATCTTTACTTCTATATGTTTAAAATACCATAAAGTCTGTTTGAAAAAAGTAAAGTTACTAGAATCCTGCAGTTATAAAAGAGAAGATGAGAACACCTAGAATTTTACCTTAGGTTTGGTGAGTTTAGGAATTGGATTTTAGAACAAAGACTAATATGAGTTCCTAAAGAAACAGAAGTTCTCTAGACAAGAAAATGAGTCTTGTTTGACAGCACACACAAAAAAAAATGCAAAGGGGCAAAGGTATGAGCAATACTGAAAAAAGATCATCTGTGCTGGCTCCTGGGTTTTTCTTTTCCCCAAATTTAAAAGCAATCTCCAAAAGACACTGAAATCACTTGAGGTATATCTTCAATTCATTTCAATTGTCACAGTTCCATTCCATTCAGCACAGTGGTATTAATTTTCATCACCTCACTGCTCGAACATAAATCTTTATTACCTCAATTAATGAGTTTCATTTTTCCTTTCCTTTGATGTGTTTTGTGAGAATACACGATACTTTCAGTCACATTATCAGCGTACTCTGAGAGACATTTGGCGTAAACCCCTCAGTATTGTAGCTATGTGGCTTTCAGGCCTATTGAGATATTGGTATCACACTCAAAGAGTAAATATCTTTTTGTTCTGGAGCTGTTCTTTAGTATTCAGAGTTTTATCTGGATAATACACCAAGATCACTAGATGGTCAGAAATGTTTTAATGGGAGGAAGCAAGGCAAGAAGGGAAAATGCTGTTTTCTTACCTTACAGTTATGTTGCAAAAATGAAATCATTCACAAGCAAAGTGTGAGCAACACAGTTAGAGGTCAAATGGAGAACTGATATCTTCCTAAATTAAGGTATTTTCAGATGGAAGACTCTGCATGCAGTTTACTTCATGTGGTTGCAAGCAACACTAGCAATATACTTCTAGCAAACTGGGAGGAAAAAGGGATATTGAACAGGAAGATGTGAGTGTTATGTCCTAAAATCAGTATTTTGATTCAAAATGCAGTAAAATATTTTACCCATTCCAGATACAAACTGTAGCTGTGTACATAGAATCATGGAATAGAATCATACAAACATTTAGGTTGGAAAAGACTCTTAAGATAATCAAGTCCATTAACCTAACACTGCCAAGTCCACCACTAAATCATGTCCCTAAGCATTATGTTTACTGATATTATCAGGTGAAAATAGATTCACTAACTTGGAGATTACTACTTCATGTCAGCAGAGGTGTCATTAGAATAAACGTGTTCAGGTAAAATTGAGATTACAGAATTAAGGTAACATTACGTTAAAAGAAGTTGCATGGTAATTTTTGCACAATTGTAGCTCACCAGGATAATCATGGACTGCACTTCAATACAAAGCACACTAACAAACTAAAAAGTATTTTTTATTAAGTCTGTAAAAATTCTTTAATATTTTCAAGGATGATTATAAAAAACCAGCTTTTGAATATCAGAGAACAGGATGATGAACTTCCTTTTAGAAAACAAGCCATATCTTCTTCTGGAGAAATAAAAATGAGGGAGCTGAAATTTATTTTTCAACTGATTCTGTCCTGTCCTGTCAAATGACAAATGTTTAGCATTAGACTTTGCATATTTCTTAACCAGTCAGACAAATATGAAAGTGCCTTAAAAATTGACTAACAGAAAATGTATATCTTTGAAAAATGTCTCAATTAGAGTGTCTGGAAACAGGTATGTTGTCATTTATAATTTTTTTTTGCTTATTTTTTAAAATAAAATTTACATAAATTTGTAGTCACTGAACAAATTCTAATTGTTGGTCTGTTCTAAAACTTACCCTTTTTTTATACAGATAAAATCAATTTCTTAATATAATCTTTATTTCTTAAAGAAATAAAATATTTCTTATATTAAAATCAATCTAGATCTCTAAAAATGTTGGTACTGAGAGATTCCTAGAAATGTAATAGGTGCAAATAGACAGAAAATTCACCTTTTCAACTTTATTTTTTCTGTCTTTCTTTTGATATAATTAAATCATTGTCCAAAGTCAATTAACATTTTTCAGAAGTTGGATTAAGAAACCTGTTCACCTGTTTCTTTTCTTCTGAATTGCCAGCAGAAGTGTTTAGCTGCAAGAGAGAATAATTATGTTCTTTATTTGCAAGTAAAGGTCGAAGCTCTTAATGCAATTATTATGCAGTAATGTTGTTAAGAAAAAAAAATTTAAACAAATACATATATTAACATTGTGTAATGTTTATAATGTAATCATTTGAAAATTACTGGGTTTATTCATGTCTTTATGACACACTGCCTGTTCCACAGAAACATAATAAAATCATGTTATGGAGATGACTTTCAGATTGATACTTTTGAAAGGTGTTGTATGTTAAAGTAAACTTAAAATGAAGGAACTACACTCAGATGGTTTCTTTGGGTGTCTGGGAGAGGGATATTACAGCCTTGTCTGGTTCTTAAGGCCAGCAGTCAAGTGCAAGTCTTGTCTGCAGCTACTGTACCCACTCCTTTCTACTACCCCACTCCTTTCTTTTTTTAATGTTCAGAATGTTTTTACTGAAATGTTTTCTGACAGTCCTAATATTTGTTAGGGCCAAAACTCCAATCCTGTAAATTTTACAGTGATGGAAAGGTCTCTCTGAAGTTTGGATATGAGGAGGTCAGATGAAGAATTTAAATGCTTTTATCTGGATAAAAATCTTTCCCTCAGGTATTTGAAGGTGTGCACCTGAGTACCCATATTCAAAGAAAAGTAAGAGGGAAATAATTAATAATATATTATGAAGAAAAGTAAGACAATATAGTTTTTGTCCTAAAAATAGTGTTTCAAATTTTTAATATGGTAACAATGGCAAGAAGGCAAAATGAAATAAATGTAGAAGTTCTGCCTTAATGATGATGTTTGCATAAGCACCATAGGATATATTTTAGTAGATCTCACCATAGAGCTAACCATGATTATTATAAGGTCTGTGCTGTTTTGAAGATTTTTATTGGATTTTTTTCTTATTATGGTGTTCTTTTAGAAAAGAAGGAAACAAAATACTTGAAATAATCATCAGATAAAATTAATTTGATACAGTTATCAGTAGGTAATTTTAGACATATAAAATGTGGTATTTTGCCCCTGCCAAAGAGATAACCATTTTGCATTATGCTATTTAAACAATATTAGTTTCCTGTAATCTTTCCCCCCTACTCTTTTACTGTGCATCAGAGAGGCAATTTTTTTTTTCTTTTCCAGCATCAGTGTTTCTATATATTTACTCATGAATGACTTCTAAACGGACTGTTTTGCCAGTCTTGTATTACTAAGGAAGACTGTTTTCAAACACTTTACTCTGTGTGTGATTTGAAGCTTGATCCCAAGAAAAAAGAGAGAGACCACTAATCAAATATTTAAAAAAAAATCTGAAATAATCTTTTCTATTTTATAATCACAATGGCAGGAAGCTCAATATTTCTGCTCAAACAAAAAGGCTGGTATACATATTTACCAAAGGCCTTATGATGTTTGCAGTCGACTTTGCAGAAGATAACATTTATAAAACCTTTACAGTGTCTGGCAGGTGCCATGGATTCTCCTGGGGATTAGTTTTATTCAGATATTGTCTTTCATTTGAACTTCAAACATTTTTTCTATTTTTTTGGGGGGGACGGATTTTTAATAGGTTTTGGAAATTAGAACCTTTTTTATTTCTGTCACTATAATACCTACTTTGAATTTACTTATGGGAGATAAATGCTGGTAAAGCTAAAGACTGCTGCAGTTTTTAAGAGGGGAAAAAAGATGAAGAGGTGGAAATGTAGTTTTGAATCACTGAAAGGACTGAAAGCATGAGCTGTGCCATGTTTTTTTCTTTTTTCTGTTCTTTTTCCCTGAATAAATAAAAGGCAGATATTTTCCAGTATTTCTGTTTTTCAATACCTAGTCCCACAGAGACCATATTATGCTACAAACACACAAAATATTGCTCTAGTAAGACCTAATCTTACCAAGACAAATCAGTTGAAAGTGAAAATTAAGATAGGAAGAAGAGATTCTTAACTGATATGGCTTCTTTTTGAAGTCCCACAAGTAGACGAAAAATGTAGATCTTTGCTTTGTAGATTCTTTATTTTGGAAAAACACAGGGAATTTAGGAACTAAATCAAAATGGTGTTCAGAAAGAGGGTCATTAGAGAGTTACTTATAAATTGTTGTTCTTTTGATGCTGTTTGTATTTAAAGAATGTTTTAAATTCCATAGTACACCTTAGTGTAAGGATAACACAAAATTAAAATGGAAAAAAATCTTTTAAGTGTCAATACCAGAATTCAGGCTCTCAGAATATATCTAGTATTTTGAGAGCCAGCATTATATGTTATTTAATTTTGAACTGATAAGCACTTTTTTATCTTAGTTTCTGAAAGGGAAGATTTACGAGGATCTTCCTTCTATCCTCTCTGGTTTACCACAACTCTCTTGGGGATTAAACAAAAAGGATGTCAGCAGAGAGTTCCACTTTCATTTTTCTGGAGTAGATAAGAATCTCCTTAGAACTCATCCCCTATGACAGCTGAACAGAAGTGTGTCCACCTTTTTGCTTGTTTGTCATTCACTGTAGGAATCTCTGGTAAATGAAACTTGTGTCCTTTTAGAGCAGCTTTTATCTGTTTTCTGCTGAACCATAGACCTGCAGCTCAGTCCCATAAATTTCCACACTGCTAAAGTTTCCAGTTAAATTCTTCTCACCCAGAAGCCCACTGTGATGCTGTGCCTGCTGGATTCCTCTGTGCTAGTCCAGCTTCCAACTGTTTCTCCTTAGGGGCCTAAAAACACTTTTATCATTGATTATAAGAATTGTCGCCAAAGAAATTCTGCAGTACACTTACAAGAGTTATTTTTACAATTTTTACAATTATTTTGTCTGCAAGTGAAGGCATCTACAGAAGAGTATCCACTCAGGGAGTTGAGCATTGAAAGGAATTAGGAGAAAGTGAAATGTCCAAACTGAAAAACAAAAACTTCGCTTTTGACTTAGAGGTAGAAAATGATTTTATTTTTTTAAAATTGTGAATTATTAATATAAATGCATGTTTTGCCT
>VYXC01005595.1:85072-113376 GCA_013397175.1 Platysteira castanea
CAGGAAGTGCTTTTTTTTTTTCCTTTTAAATTTCTATTCAACTTCTATGAAGCAGAGTTTAGAATTCTAACTACACAAGCAGAATCATGCATCATGACTTTCCTGCATTTTAAAGGGTTATGATAATACTCACCTTACTCAAAAGAACTTGAAATATTGTTAAAATATTAGATTTTTTACTATTATAAAGGACAAAGTGGAGATCTTAAAATGTAAAAAGGAGAGAAATACTGACCTATGGCCAAAAGTAAGGTAACTATTTCAAGATTTTCTCTGTCATAAACAATAGCATCTGTATTTAAGGAATAAACTGCTGCTTTTTCGGATGCTATACAAATCTGGAAAACCAGTAACTCCTAATTTAGATTGCTCATTATATGAAACAGAATTTTAAGGACTAGTTTAAGTCAGCAGTCTAGAGCTGCTGAGGAATGTATTTGGTGCAGGTAGCTTTGTTTGCAAACTGCTGAGTGAGATGCAGGTTCTGCCCTGGGACTGGGAGCTCCAGGCAAGAGGATATGAACTGATGACCCTTTGCACAAAAAGGTGTGAGGGGACTTCTGGCCCCACCCAGGTAACTGGACACTCAGAGATGTGGCAGGGGCCGAGGTGACTGGACACTCAGCTGGAAGAGCGACAACCTCACTGCACAGATTGAGGGTGTGAAAGCCCAGGGTTTCCTTTTCTTGGAGTCCCTCCCAGGAGGTACCCAGCTCAAACTGCTATTTTGTTATTGCACCATAATTAAAATATTTTAAGGATCTGGACATCTGAGACTCTTCTATTGGAAACCTGGGATTGAGTTTATGCAGAAACCTGGTCTGACTGTGCGAGGTGTGGGGTGTAGCTGTGAAGGGGAGTAGTCCCAGCTAGGTGGTGTGAGAGAGACTGCCAGAGCAGTTCCTGGATGGCTGGGCGGGGAAGTTTCCTTAACACAGCAACCCCTCATGTGCCTTTCCCTCCATATTACAAAAGCACACATGAAATGGAGGTAATTACCATCTTTATTTAGTCCTTTTATAGTCTACAGAAACATAGCAGAATTTGAAGAAATAAATACAGGAGAAAGTTTTTGTGCCTAGGAGCTCTCTACAAAATATAGAAATAAGAGACAATGTAATGGAATGTGAACATTCCTCTCTTACTTGCAGAAATAGCTAATGAAATGGAGGATTTGGTTAATTTTTTTTTTAACTCAAAAAGAGCGTTTTCCCATTTCTGACACCAATTTAAAATGAAAGTTCCTCCTAGAATATTATTTTCACCTTTGAGCTATTCAACAATGGTGAGTAGTGACTGAGTAGAAGAGAATCCACAGTTTATTTTCTATGTTATATAATCTTACATTGCTAAGGGAATTCAAAGGGAATGACGGTAGCAATATACACTAGAATATATACTTTTTCTGTTCATTTTCCTACATGCAGTAATATATGTGTTAACTGCTCATTTTGTGCATGAAACTTTTTCAGATGCATTTTAAGAGTAACTTTACAGAATCTGGAGGATTTCTCTTATCTATAATACCAGAAATACTTTCAAAGCATGCTGTGTAATTAAGCATGGTGTTCCCTGCCTGTGTAGAAACCTTAAATCAAACGATGTTTTCCCAGGTGTTTCTTCAAGCCTTTTAGAATGTTTCCAAGTGTTACTTACAACTGGTTGTTTACCAACTGGTCAGGAGTTTCCTCGTTTTTATCTTATTCCCTTTTTGTCTCTTGGTAATAATAGCTCTGCTGTAGAATATCTCCTCCCTTTCAGATGTTTGTGCTAAAAGTAATGGTGGAATTCAGGTGTAGGAACTTGAGATAGAGCAAAATTCAGAGACAAAATAGAAAATATTTAACAAGACATTTTTGTCTGCTTAAATCAGTCTGTAAATTAGGGAAAGTTTTTTTTTAGTGTTATCTTCAGATTTATCTATAGTTATAGCAACATTTATAACATAATTTCTGATCTAGAATTTTGTGTTTGTGTGAAGGATGGTGAATGAAATTTAAATTAAAGAAAAATAATTGTACAGGTCTAAGTGAACATGAAAAAAATGAAAGTGGAAAGTGGACTTGGTTGATTATATTACTTACTCAATTAGTAGCTGCATTAATTTCTGAACCACAATAGTTTTCTTTTATTTAAATTGGATCTATTTCAAAGTAAAATTTAAGGAAATATAAAGTAGAGAAATTTCTTTAATAAGTGGACAAAAGGAAAGTATAACTTCTAAGTTTTCTTTACAGCCACATGCAGTCAGATATGGAAAAGACTTGCTGAATGACACTCTTCAGCATTATTCAATGCACATTAGTCCCTGTATTGCTGTGAGTAATAGCATTACAAGCAGTAACAGATTTCATGGATTTCTTTAAAATAACTTTACTTCTAAACAATCTCTGATTTGTTATTGACTTTTTTTGAAAGCTGTGCATAGTCTAGCTAATCTACACTTCGTGTTGTACCTTTTATCACTGTATTTTAATTTCCTGTTTTGATCAGACTTCAAGCTGTCTCATATCCTTCTATTTTGGATGTCATTTTAGAAAAACTTTTCTCTTACTAAAGAGAAGGCTAAAGTTTTCATTTCAGCTCCTCCAATAAATCTGAATATGAAGTTATTCAGAATTTTCTTCACTCTGTATAATGAAGGACAAAATCTACATCCTATGATTCAGGCCTGCCAAACTGATTGTGATAGGTCTTCAGTTGGTGTAAGAGGTTTTCCCACTTAAATGTTTGTGGAGAATGAAGGTGTTAACATGGAAATCAGTTATTTGCAGAACACTGGGAGATAAATTTAATTTTTAGTGCTTTCCAGTTTTTAACAATTTGTCATTGTTTTTTGATAATCAGTTGATGTCACTTTAACTTTTTGCCATTAATTAAGGAAAGAGAATTAAAACATGGTTAAAAAAATCTTCTATGAGGAAGTAGAAAGGACAGATAAGAAAAGCAAACATTCCTGCATGGACCATTTACTATAAGTGGTGTGAAGTTGTTTTGAATTATGGAAGGCTGAATCTGTTGCAGGGTACTGAACATGAAAATTCCCTTAATGACTCAAATGCCCAAGAGCTGCAACATTAGATTTCTCAGAGCAGTGAAGGAAATCTTGTGGTTGATGTAATACAATGTATTTCTTCAAACAGCCATAAAATATAAAGAATTTTAGAGGAGAATAATGAGCAAAATATGTACATAACTCTGGAGATAAAATGAAGTGTTAGGTGTAACATTATACTACAATGGGAATTTGCCCTCATTAGATAATAATCTAGTGATAAAATACAGAAAAATGAAATGTCAGCAACAATATAACACACTGGGAACCTTTCACAGAAAACCCCAGATCATTACATTAAATGTAGAGTTGTAGGAATAGGCATTAATGTATTAATTTTTCATTGTTGATTATATCAGTGGAAAGCAACATATTTACCTAAGCCTATGCAGCTAGGGGGCAAAAAGGCAAATTCATCTAAATATTATTTAAGAAATAATGCACAGCTTTAGTATTCTCACAATATGATGTTTTGCTTTATGAATTTGTTTCTTGGGAAATAAATTACAGATTGTATGTTCCTCTGTTTGCACCATTTATACTATAAGGTTTAAGGTTTGAAAAAAAACCTTTTCTTTTATTGAAATAAACAATTAATAATTTCTGTGCTTGCACAAGACAGTCAGAAGTTATTAAAGTCTTTATTTTACATAAAAGATAAAATCATGAGCAGAGGAGCCAGAAGTTTTTTTCGAATTACCAAGGATGGAAAGTATGTTCTGGATGTAAATATTACCTTAACAGGTGCATATTTGACATGCTGATACAAAATATTCTCTCTAATATTATTTTAAAATTTCTCATATGTCATTTTCATCATATGTAGTGTTCTGTCACTATGTTGCTGTACCACTTGGTCCTCTTTCTTAAATTATACGTGGCAAAGGCCTTAAAAATCAGAATCAGTTGTTGTCCCAGGAAATACACAGAACATTGAAAGTGTTGTAGGGATTTCAAAATGTCAGAAGTTTGGATGCCCCCTCATACTAAATACTTTTTAAACTCTGTTTCTCTTAGGTTGCATAGTTTTTAAATCTTCTACTTCCTGCGAGGCAAATTATTTTACTTTTTTCACCCTAGATTTTTATGTTGGCTTTGAAAGTAGAAATCAAACTTCTTTAGACGGCCTTTTAGATCCCTTCCAGTACAAACCATTCTACAATTCTATGTCCTCTGGCATTTGTTACTAGTTTACACTGATACAGGTCAAGCTATTGTAGTGGAGAGATATCCAGTCGAAGTCTAAAAGCCATGTTTGGTATAACAGAACAAGATGGAAGCTGAGGGAGGCATGAATTTCCTATGGGCTTCCTTTCTAGACGTATTTTCAAGGTTCACCTTAATTGAGATAATTTCGTTTTCATTGATTTTTTTTTAGATGAACAAAGCTTTGCTGTTCCACTTAAAAGAAAACAATAATAATAAAAAAAATCTCTTTTAATTGCTATGCAATTGCATTAAAAGTCATAGTATTTTTTAGTGATTATAAATTATTAGGCCAGCTTGAGTACATACATCTTTTTGGTCAGGTTATTTAGTTTTGAAGATGTCAATCCTAGTTTTCTTCTAGAATGCCTACTTAAAATGAATAGATAGGTAATTCAGTCTCTAATAAATAGTATTGCTGACAAAGAAGCAGACATGAGCCCTGTTTCTGCATCACAGAAAGTCACAGTTTGAAGATCTACTTTAAAGGCACTGTAATACCAGAGCATTTTGTGTCAATAAATGGATGTAGCCACTCACAAGGTAAGAGTAAACATATCTCTGATCAACTTTGTCATCCTCCTTTGGAGTGTTCCACAATTTTACAACACTCCTGGAAGAAAGCCGAAGATGGTCAATTGCCCATTTTCATGTCAAAGCAATAGCTTACTTCCTGCTTGATGTTTTTCAAGAGCAATAAACTCCTAAGATCTGTTCTACTTAGATTATTTTCTATCATTTCTGTGCGTAAATATTTGCACTGGCACAAAGGCAATCCTTCAGTGTAAAAGGTACGAACTTGGTTACCAAAGGAAGAAGGAGGAAATCTGCACTGAATAAAGAAATTGTTAGCTAAAAAATTAAGATTAGATCTTGAAAGGTCAGATGAATTAATGTTTTTACAGCTTATGCAGTCTAGAAGAGTTACGAGGATTATCTCCTGCATGAGATAAAATTTAATACTTTTTGAGAACTCTCTGAAAACTCAGTTCCACAGCAATGCCGTCAGACTCTCCTAAGTGTAAAAGGGTGCACAAGAGCACCAGTATCATATCTACTAGTTTGGGAGAAATATTTTGGGAGAGAAAAAGTGATCATCACCTTTTTTTCCACTGGTGTTAACCTGAAGACTATACTCAAACTCTTCAAAATAATGAAGAGACCATTTTTGGAAGCTGAAGGCTCCCAGAAGGATTTTGTTCTTGGCCACACTGGTCCACTTTTATTGTCCTCATGTTTTTTTCTGGTTTTTGTCATATCTCTTAATGCTATTGACAGGGCAATCATGATTGGTTCTGTCTGGTTAGACTTAATGTATCACGTTTGTTCCTATGCATTAAGTATGAGTGATGGAAAAAGAATATGCATAATCTCAGAAATATTTACATTAATCACTGCTGTTGATATGTTGTGCTGTGCAGCATGTAAATAGTTTTGACATATCTTCAGTTACTATCACAAGGGACTGATATATCTTTTATTTGTCCCCCAGTCCAACTGATATTATCACAAAAATTTGCCCTGGCCTATTGAGGCATTACTGTTGTTAGCTGCAGGGCAAAAACATGGCAAAATCCTGATAATTCTAATTGTTTATCTTGCGTTAAAACACTTACTTCCTACATCACACAGAGAGACTGACCGGCTTGTGATGCTGTACCTGATGCACCCCAGTATATCGTCGGTCCTTCTGGCTATCAGGGCACAATTCACCACTTGTTAGGCTTTTCAGCTTACTCTTCCTTTTTGGATTAGGACATTACATGATGATATTCTGTATTAGGAATGATAAGAAAAAAGTGGGACTATAATGAGAGTAAATTTTAAAAATATATTCTCTACAGAGTTCTACTTTCATCTCACCAGCAGCTCCTGTGATTCAGCTTTGAAGACTGAGTTTCTTGTTTATCAGTCTATAATGAGATGTCATTCGAACAGGAGCAACATCCTTTTTTCCCTTTATTTGCTTTAAATGTGTATTTTATTTTATTAATTTAAATTTTCAAAAACTGGAAGCAGTTTTGTGAAATGTTAAAAATCAAAAATATAGAAACACCACTAAACCAAACCCACAAAAAACCCCAAAACTACAAAAGTAGTTGAGTTGACACAACTTAAGTAATCATAATCACCTGGAATGGAGGGGAGCCAAAAAAAAGTTGCTAAAAATAAACATGAGTCATTGCCCTTTTAGATTGCATCTACTTCCAGTTAGAAGTTACCCGTTAAACATAGATGGTCTTATACTACTTTGTTACCAGACACTCTTACAGAAGGTGTCTAAGAAAGCTGTCTCAAGGAAACAAAACAAAGAACAAGAAAATCCATAAGAAAATAATGTATTTAAAATAATTGTTCATATTCTTGATAAAAGAGATGGTGGTCCTCTTAACTATATTGTTAACTTCTTATAACCTAATGAATACTTCAGCCACTGAAAGCTGGCTCTCCTGGAACTCTTATGACAAAACAAAATCAAAAATACTTACCTTTGTATTTATGTGATTCTAAGTAAGCAATAATATCAGAAGCAAGGAGCAGAACTTTAAAAGTCAATACCAAAATTCAATGTTAAAATTCTGAAGATGATCAGCAAGTGCTTCAACTTTATGATTTCTCATCCATTATAGGCCATCTTATCCAGAAATATAAGCCCCATTTTATACACACCATACACTCATTGAAGTTGCTGCAGGATATTTCTGCTTCTAGCTAGCTGGAGCCTCAAGAAATTCGACACTGACAGGTTCTGGGGCTTCGAGATTTTGTTTGGATTAAGCAGTTTGTTCAGTCAGAAAATGATTAAGAAAAATACTAAAAATGGAACATTGAAATAAACTGAGATAAAGAAAAGAAGGGGGAAAAAAAGACACACATAATAAAGAAAGACCAAAGCAACCAATCGAAGCCTCAAGAAACAGCAAGAGTTGTTTGGGTTTTTTTAATTTCCATCTCTCTGATGTCTGTTTGTAATGGGTGATTTGGGAATAAACATCAGAGCTTATAATATCAGTCAGAATTATATATGGTTCTCTTTGGGTTTATCCTCATTTTTGTGCTGAGATAAGTAGTCCTAGGAATTGAAAGCTCCAGTGCCAATGGCTTCCTGAAAAGTGGCTCAACTGCTGGGCCTCTGGTGCAGACTTTACTTCATTATGCCTGTAAGATTCCTGAATGGGCAACTGTAGTTAACCTTTTACACATCCTGCACAGCCTACACAAAATTGTCAAGGCCCATGAAGGCCTCAGCTGCAACATGGGCACAGCACTCAAGCGGGTCTGGATCAGTGTGTGAGTATTTGCAAATGGTGAACAGCTCTACATCAAGATACCTGTTATTCACAATTCCAGACATATTTCAGGTGTAGTACCAGTATCTACTTCCAGTCATGGGATAGAGACTTTTAACTGACCAACAAGTCAACAATTCTGCAGTGAAAGAAACTCTGAACTTTCAGCATGGGCCTTCACCTTTACTGTGTGTCCTTTCTGTCACTTAACTCTACCTTTTCTTTTAACTCCTGCATCATCTCCTCACTTATTTCCTGAAGAAGCCATTCAGTTAAGAATCTCAAAACAGTTGTTATTCAAATCTTAGGAAATCTTTTGGTTTTGCCGAGGTTGTGTAGAGAATAAGTGTTCTGGTTAGTGAAAGCTGTGACAGCAGGAATGTCCCATTCCTTCTGAATAGGTTCATTGTTGTGAACCTGTTTTCCCAATGGTTCAACAACATTTGTGTCATCACAGAAGATGGAGGACATGGATCATAGCATAGAGGCAGGAATAATTATCTCTGGGTAGGCATGAAAAGAAATTCCTCGAATCAGTTTTGCTACCAGAGTAAGTGCTGAGGTAACTATGCCCTAAAAGGATATTCTTTGTGCAGTCTATTACAATCAGTCTTAAGTAGTCCAGACACCAAACGTCTAACTCTGTTCAAGCTGATGACTGAAGATAGTATGACTTTTTTGGAGCTAGTGAAAATGTCAAGCTTATATAAATTAAATGTAGGTGAAACATATCACTGTACTTGGGGTCATTCAAAGGTTATACTAATTTTATTGTTTCATCATTCTCAAGATCTTAATCAGAGATAACATAGAAGCCCATGGCTTCACATATTCCCTCTCTTTAGAACTTCAGTGTCTACCTCCTGCTGATTTTTTTGCTTCAAAACTCTCTGAAATTTCACATCACACAAATGTGGAATATTCTTCCTTTGTTCTATTTTAAAAAGAAATGTATAATCCACTACTTAATTACATACTGTATATCTCAGTCCTACCCTTTGAATAGAAAATGCTTTTAGATCTTCAGTAAAAGGAAATAGAATTTATGTTGTATTTTGACCTCTGTTTCACACATCCATATTTGCAGATATAGCATGAGAGAGGATTTGAGGCTCAGCTCTTCTGTCACAACAGGATTATAGTGATGTTGCTGTACTGCCGATTCTTGACTCCTGGTGCTTAAAATTCAGAAAATCAGCTCTCAAGTTTTGCTGTGATGAAACAGTCAGTGTTTATTTCTGATTTTGTGCATCGGTAGGCCCTAAGCTGACAAACAGAGATAAAGATTCTGAAGTCCAAGACTGCCCAGGTACAAAAGTTAGATTCATCAAGTATGAATATAACACTCCAAGGGAGACCTCCACACAGCATAAAGCAGCTTAAGGCCCTGAAGCGTTGCCTTATTCTGGCATTTCTATATATTATCATGTAAAATTTCACTAGATGAACAACATGCCTAAATGGGATGGTAACATTTCTGATATTTTACCCAGCTTGAATTTATTTTTTATATTAATATATGGTACTATAAAGTTTTCTATGTCTCTTTTGTGTGCACTGTATTTTCCATGTTATATAGAGCAAAATTCCATTGATCACAGCAAGTAGGAAATTACCAAATATGAGGTTTGGGATTTTTAATAGGTTTCACTGAATTTGCCTCATGTGGAATCTGGATTACAGCATCTGTTCCTAGTAGGGTGAAGCCATCCTTTTGTCTCAGAATGTATTTTCAAATTCCAGTTAATTAATTTTCATGGCTTACTGTTCCTTATCACTATCTAACTTTTACACAAGGCTTAAAATTTTGTTTGTGGAAGATATTAATTTCATAGAAGTGCACAGACTGAAAGGAGAACTGAAATGCAGAATGAATGAAGTTTTTTTTTCTTTATATAGCTGCAGTTTGTGAAGCTTTCCAGTAAACTGAAGATTCATCTACAGGAACAACTCAAATCCAAACCAAACAAACCCAAACCTTTTTGTCTTTAACAAATGGGTGCTCTTGCTATTGGCTTTTTTTTTTTTTTTTTTCTTTTCTGGTGTCCTGGAACAGACATTCTCTTCTCTGGGAGTGTTACAGATGACAATATCAAGCAGTTCATGTGTTCTCATCTCTTTCTTATAAATGAAATGTCTGGTAATCCAAAAGAAAAGGTTCATCATTGTAACAGTAATTGTTTCCATCTGCTGCTAGGCACAGTCTTGTTCTCCTAATCATCCACTAGATTTTCAGTTGCCTGGAAAGCTAAAACATTTTTGAATAATTTTATCTATTTTCTATCCAAATAAAGGGAAACTTTGCTGTTATACTTAATTATCTGTCAAGAGCTGTACACTCCTGTAGTGTCCNTATTTATATTTTTTATATAAGTATATATACTTATAGGAGTCTAAATGCTATATTATACACACATAATACACATAATCAGCAAATTAGCACTATATTCATATGTAACAATCATATGTATAGGCATAATCGTATATCTGGATACATTTATAATCAGCAGAATAACAATGCATTAAGTTATGCCAAATTCAGATTTTACTAGCGCATTCTAAAATAGTATTACGCTCTGTATAAATCCTATAAATAATATATTTGAACATTTAAATGTTTTTTATATTGTATACTATATACTGTTAGAACAGAATATCCACATCAAGTCTTACCAGTGGCAGTGGAGTGCAGCCTTTGGAGAATAAAACCTTGGAAATTTTTTTAGACTTGCATTTTAAGACTTACCTCCCACATAGTATGAATCTCAGATTGATTGACTATAAATCTATAAAGGTTTAAACTGTTTGTACATAAATTATGCTTGGAGGTTCTTTCTTTCTTTTCTAGGGGTGCTGGTTGCACTTTTGCCTTTTTAAAATGCTGCGAAGTATCAAATTGCTTTTTACAAAGCACATTAATTTGCTGTAGCTAAATAATATATTTTTTCTTTTTTTACTTATATAGAAGCAGCTAGAGACAGACTGAAGGAAAGGATACTGAAATTTCAAGTCATCCGAAATTCTTGTGTAAGAAGACCTTGCATTGTAAAAAAAATTCTTAACTGCCACATGCATTTCCTTCTTGAACAATTCCATATAGATGGCAGGATGGGGGTCATGGGTATTTTCTGCTGGTGCCTTAGAATTTCAGAGAGAAGAATTTAGCCTGTTTAGGATACTGGCTGTCAGAATCCTTTGGGATGCAGTCCTAAGTCCAGGAAGGCTGGACATTTTTCAAGAAACAGTTCCTAAAGATGCAGGAGAAGGCCAGCCCCATGTGCCAAAAGATGAGTTAGCTGGGAGGAAGACTAGCCCGGCTCTAACAGAGAGCTTAGCCTGGAACTCAGGGGAGAAGAGGAGAGTGTATGACCTTTGGAAGAAGTAGCAGGTAGCTCGGGAGGACTACAGGAATGTCATGAGATTATGCAAGGAGCAAATTAGAAGTGCTAAAGCTCAAGTAGAACTTCGTATGGCTACAGCAATGAAAGATAATAAAAACTGTTTCTATAAATACATTAGCAACAAAGTGAGGGCCAAGGAGATTCTCTATCCAATATTTGATGTGGGGGGAGACATATTTACAAAGGATGTGGAAAAGACTGAGGTACTTAATGCCNTGGTAATCCAAAAGAAAAGGTTCATCATTGTAACAGTAATTGTTTCCATCTGCTGCTAGGCACAGTCTTGTTCTCCTAATCATCCACTAGATTTTCAGTTGCCTGGAAAGCTAAAACATTTTTGAATAATTTTATCTATTTTCTATCCAAATAAAGGGAAACTTTGCTGTTATACTTAATTATCTGTCAAGAGCTGTACACTCCTGTAGTGTCCCCCATTCCTCCTTCAGCTAACAACATTGGTNGCTGGTTGCACTTTTGCCTTTTTAAAATGCTGCGAAGTATCAAATTGCTTTTTACAAAGCACATTAATTTGCTGTAGCTAAATAATATATTTTTTCTTTTTTTACTTATATAGAAGCAGCTAGAGACAGACTGAAGGAAAGGATACTGAAATTTCAAGTCATCCGAAATTCTTGTGTAAGAAGACCTTGCATTGTAAAAAAAATTCTTAACTGCCACATGCATTTCCTTCTTGAACAATTCCATATAGATGGCAGGATGGGGGTCATGGGTATTTTCTGCTGGTGCCTTAGAATTTCAGAGAGAAGAATTTAGCCTGTTTAGGATACTGGCTGTCAGAATCCTTTGGGATGCAGTCCTAAGTCCAGGAAGGCTGGACATTTTTCAAGAAACAGTTCCTAAAGATGCAGGAGAAGGCCAGCCCCATGTGCCAAAAGATGAGTTAGCTGGGAGGAAGACTAGCCCGGCTCTAACAGAGAGCTTAGCCTGGAACTCAGGGGAGAAGAGGAGAGTGTATGACCTTTGGAAGAAGTAGCAGGTAGCTCGGGAGGACTACAGGAATGTCATGAGATTATGCAAGGAGCAAATTAGAAGTGCTAAAGCTCAAGTAGAACTTCGTATGGCTACAGCAATGAAAGATAATAAAAACTGTTTCTATAAATACATTAGCAACAAAGTGAGGGCCAAGGAGATTCTCTATCCAATATTTGATGTGGGGGGAGACATATTTACAAAGGATGTGGAAAAGACTGAGGTACTTAATGCCTTTTTTGCCCCAGTCTTTGATAGTCAGACAGGTTGTTCTGGAGGCACGCAGCCCCCTGAGCTGGAAGACAGGGATAATGGGCAAGATGAAGCCCCAATAATCCTTGAGGAAATGGTCAGCAGCCTGCTACACCACTTAGACACACACAGATCAGTGGGTCTGGATGGGATTCACCTAAGTGTATTGAGAGAACTGACAGAAGCGCTCATTGAGCAACTTTCAGTACTTTATTTTCTGTACAAGCAGATTGATGCTACTATAACTTAATGACTTAGGATTAATTTCCAATATTTTAGGCATCTGTATCAATAAGTGTTCCTCTATAACGTACTTGTTAGGAATTAGGAAGCTCAGAAATAGTCCATATCTCCATGTGTCACACCTCAACTCTTGAGCAGAATTGAATGGCATTGTAAAATTTTCATGGTGGTGCATGGTGACTAGAGATCTTATATGTCTCCAAGTGTGAGATTTCTGAAGCCAGTTTCCTGACAAGGCCAGTTTCCAGTACTGTTATAATTAAAGAGCTGGCAAGGGAAGAATGTTGATTCACTTCTTTAAATACTAATTTAAGTTATTTCTGTTTAGGGAAAATATTGAATATTTTGATATCTAAAGGAAAGGCAACAAGAATAACAACAACTCCATCAGCAACAGCAACAAAAGAAGTGCTATATCTTTAAATTACTGCTGCAAATCCAAACCAACAATCATTCTGTGAATTTTGGTTATATTTTACAGGGAAAAAAAAAGTGAAAAACAGACAAACAAGCACACAAAACTGAAACCAAACCAAACAAAAAAAACCAACCAAACCAACAAACACAACAACAATAAAAATACTGTCTCACGTGTCCAAAAGAGAAACATAGCCATGGATTTAGTCTTCTGTAGCTATTTTGGGTATTTCCTTCTTAGCTCCTATGTTTCTGATAGCTGCTGAAAAGCCATATATTGATTCTTTTCATTCTTCTAATACAATATTTGGTAAGGTTGCTTTTTCTAGTTTAATAAAATATTCTTTCCAGATGTTTTAGATGCTTTAGAGACAATGCAACTACTGTTTAAAGTATGGACAAAAAGTTGACAATGATACATAGCTCTTTTCAGCTATGTTTTTGTACAGTAATTCATTTTAAGGAATTTAATGACCATGTTATTTAGGTTTATGCTATTTGGTGATATTTGTTTAGTCTATTCATGAAACTGAAGTATTCGACTTTTTGTTATGATAGGTATCTAGACTAAAGGAATGCCATAATTTAGCCTTCTGAATGTTGGCAATATTGTGAGTTCTGAGGGTGTTAGCAATAGACACTGCCCTGACGAAATGTCTTGAAAACCATTTTGTTGTATGTACAGTACTACTGAACATAGAACTGGACTTCAGGATAAGAAAACATATGAAAATACAGATTCTGAAATATGCTTTAATATGAGAAACAGACTGCTTTATGTCCCCAGTAGAATATTATCCTAATAATCACTTGCTAGGACTTTTTCCAGTCTCTGAAATAGTCACACTGAAATGAAAACATTTGCTCTATTGATATTTGCCCTATTAGCCAAAATTTCACCAACCATTTTTGCTCCCAGAAAAAAGTTTCTCTGGGGTATCTCTGTGTTTTCGCAAGTGAAATTTCCTGTATTTGCTGTTCCAATCTAGAAATAACAATAGTCTCATGAAATCATGTTATTTCTGGTTATGAATTTGGGTTCTCTGGTAAACAGTAAAAAAGTGTAAAATATTATAAGTTTATTCTACTCAAATTTATAGTTGGTCTATGCAGTGGCCAGTTAAACATCAAGTACTGGGTTCTGTTTTATTCAGTGGAGCTGTTCAACTGTGAACTTTCACAAATATTAGTATTAACTACCTTGCAGACAGAAACTGGTGTCTCTCATTTGGTGATTATACACATCCCCAAAGTTTAACAGGTTTTACATAACTCACGGTTATACAGGATTTATCACAAATAACATTTTGGACTCAGGTGCTGTTTATAGTTTATAGGAGTAAGTAGTGATGAGATTAGTAGCCTACATGGTTCCTGACTGAAAGTTTCCTTCTCCTTTTAGATAGTTTTTGTTTTTCTATTTTTCCTTAACTGTTGAATTGTGCTACCTTGGCATTCTTGTGTGCTAGTTTGTGAGAGAGCATTTTGGTCCTTCTCTTATCTTCTCTGGGTTAGTGCTAGCCAGCATCTCTTATATTTAGGGCCAGAGGCTTTCTGTGCCTATCAGTGTGTGGGCATTACAGTGGGCCTAATTGAACCTGATCCTAAAAGTATTCAGCCAATTGCCTCACGGATAGATCAGTACTCTCTGCAGTAGAAATGACTTATTAAACCACAGTGGACAAATAATCTTCAGCCATTCTTTGTAACTGGAAAGAATACTTTATGCACGTAGCATATTCTTTACATAATCAAATAAAGCTGAACTCTCAAAGTAAAACATGAACTGTTCTGTACACTCAGCACAAAGCCCTTAGTCATTGCAAAGTCACATTCATTTATTCTGATAGAATATATTTGAAATTATCATATTGCTCATCTAAAGGTTAGAAAGCAATAGCTGTATTATGTCATATTTGTAATACTACCAGTTATACGTCTCCGCTAAAATTTTCAAAATCAAAACACTCAAGCCAAGGCCAAATAGGGTGGAGAAGCAATAGTATTATATCTCCCTCTTTGAAAGTTATTTAAATTTCACCTTGTGCTAGTCTTAAGTAAACGATTTGCTACATTAACCAAATATTGTTACTTTTTTCTATTTTTAAAGGCATGAAATGTGACACGTACTACTTAATAAAGCAGAGGCAAAGCTTTGTGTTTGTATTAATATAGATTACTTTTGTGAAATGAAAATAGAGACCATAAATCAAAATAACTCATGGTAAGTTTCTTGGTTTACAGTAATTTTTAAGTTTTATTTTTATTTTTGCTGCTCTATATCTAGGTTATATCATTTATCCTTTCATATTTAACTTGAAAATTTTTGGTATATGTTGCTTAAATTCTGTACAAATTAAAGCAGTACTTCTAAATGTGTTTCCTTCCCTCCTTCATGACAGCAGGCTTAAACAAGCAAAAGCATTCATTAGGACCACTAGTGAGAATGTTGCCTCCAGAAAATGGTTTAAATAGCCACCTAAATTTCAGTTTCTTTTTTAATGAGAAAAATAATACAATAAACAAATAATTCAATCATGAGATTTCTAAAATCTCTTTGGAAAAGATAGGTGGAGAAAACTTCAAAATTTCTTGGAAAACATTGATTTTGGTACTTGGTGTAGGTCAAAATTTTGCATTATAAGAGGTACCATTTTCCAAAGGGAAAATGAGAATATGAAAAGCTTTTCTAGTTTTTTTTGGAAGCATTATTTTTTGTTGCTGTTGTTGCTGTTGTTGTTACTTTGTTTTATCTTGCTTTGGTTTGCTTTAGTCTTTTAAAATATATATGTCCTCAGACATATATATTTATGCAATTATGGACAACAATATTTTGTGTGTTTTAATTCCTATTTGTTGTTTTATTGATTTTAATATCTTATTTAATACACAATTGGTATTGTGTCAGATTTCCATACAGGAATGAGCTTCATTCATATATTAACAAATGATGTATGACAATACATGCTATTTTTTTGAGAAAAAACTCACTTCTCTGTCAAAGACTTGTAATACAGTTTCACTGTGGTTTAGACAGCTAGGCAGGCTTGATATCCAAGCTGTTATGTGGTTAATTTATGCTGGTCCCCATATTTCTGTGTGTGAAAACAAGGTGCAAAAGTTATAAAATGCTTGTTATAATTTAAATTACAAGGATACTCCGACTCTAAATTTGTTTTCTAATCCTATCCTATTATTATTAGCAATGTCTATTAACAAAAAAAAAAAAAAAGAAAGAAAGAAAATAAAACCATATTTCCTCACGTTATATCATCTAGTCAGGCAAAGGGGATTAAACATTGAAACACAAAGTGTTAGCTCCTATAAATAACATAAGCCAACCGTGAGACAAGCTAAGGACTTCTAAATACTACAATATTTTGTACGATTATTGCCGATGGAAAAAAATGGTTGGGAGGTGAATTTTGCATGACAATCTTAACAGTAATTAATTTAGAAATAAATTATCTATGTTTGTATTGTCTACATTTTTGGATTGTCTGTATTTTTGAAGGGAAAGTGATTGTCCCTAGAGCATGGTATAGACAGAGATTAATGATATTCCTATTTTTATAGTAGTACTCTGCAACTTTAGATTTTTTTTTTTTAATAAATCACTGTGATTTTTAAATAAATTAGAGAGCTAAATCTGGAAATATTTCCAGATTACTTTGCTGAGGTATGTGCTATAGCTATGGATTTAATTTTTTCCGTTTGTACAGAGGGTCCGGATTTTTTTAAGAAGTGAAATTCAAATTAACATTGTATATTATTGAAAGGTCAGTCTAAAAAATACTACCAGTTCACCACTGGGAGTAAAAGATAATCAGCAAACGAATTCTTTTATTATGAAGTTTCTTTAGAAGTTTTTCTCAAGGTCATCTTTTTTGCATTATTTTATGCATACTTACAAGCTGGTACATGTATATTTTATTCTAGAAAGTATGAAAAATAACTCCTACATGGAAACTACAATCTAGTATTAGTCAGATTCATTAATAAAGTAGTTAAAAATAACCTAGAAGAGTTTTCTGCTGTATTGCGCATCTGAATGTGCTCGTGTGGTGATTCCAAATTTCAGATCAAGGAAAACAACAATGGTCAAAAAAAAGAACCTTCATTTTAAATGGTATTGAACTGTGAAATTTTAAACTCCTGATGAAATAACTGATGAAAGTAGATGGGGGAAAAGTCTCTTTCCAAGAACTTCTATGTTCTTTAAAGATGTCTTCTCATTTAGTGTTCCTTTCCCTTCCATTTTTTTCTATGTGCCCGTGTCCTTAACTTGAAAATTCCAGATTAGAGCATAAGAAATCATTTGACTGAAGTTTATCTATATTCTATTATTAGATTATATAATAAAACAAAGCTGTTAACTACATTCATTTTTAATCATGGATTATTTGTTCTGCATCTTATGTTCCTAGCCCAGGGTATATTGGAAACCTAAAAGAATTTTTTTTTTTTTTGAGGCAGGTTGGAAATGCAATAATATTTATAAACACCAGAAATCAACAGTTTTCCACTAGTTACCTTATTTGTGCTATACAATGATGTCCCTGATTTTTTGTGGTGAGAGTTATGGACAATTACTATCTTACTTTAGGATATCGGATACATCTGCTTTACTGCCCAAAATTATTATATTAGACACAAAATACTTCACAGCATCCTTTTTTCTCAGACAAGTGTCTTAAAATGCTAAAAGGATTCTGCTAGGAAGAATATGAGCTCCTAATTCAAAGGGACACTTACCCTGACGTGTTTTTTTGCTTACCCTGATGTGTCCATGTCAATGATTTTGGAGATGAGCAGAGAATAAATCCTTTTCAGTATAAACATTTCTCCTTCTTCAGCTTATCAGTTTCAGTTTCCCACTTGTTTGCTTCTTCCTACATTGTTCCAACAGAGATTTATGTAGGGCTGTGATTGAAACCACACAGCTGAAATGATTGGAGCAAAAACCAATGCTGTTCCTTTTTCTAACTCTTCCCACATTTATGTATTGGTGCTAGCAGTGAAGTCTTGCCCTGAAAACAATAGTTTTCATTCAGTTCAGAAGGCTGCCTCCATTTCAGAGGAGCAATAAAGAGCTTCTTAGACTGCTTTCTCTCTTACTGAAATTTATCCTGAAACTACACCAAGTAACTGTTCACTTCTGACAATGAAGTCCTGCTAAAAACGTAATAATGAACTTGATTATCCACAATTGCACACGATGTAGTCATTTTTCTTACAAATTAGTTGTAAAAAGCTACACTTACGGTCTGGCAGCATTTGATTTCTCTGTTTTATCAGCAGTTAATGGTGGTACAATGTGTAGCTGTAATGGAGAATCAAGTGTATTGTGTTACTCTGTGCTACGCAAGCCACAATACTCAGGTTGCATTGTGTTCCCTTCTCCTTAAAAGGAAAACATAATTTGAGATTTACTGTACCAAATTATATCACTTTGAGCCTCTGATTGCTACATGTAGAGAGCTATTATTTGTATGGCACAACAAGCAATCAACTATTGAACCACATCATGTGTACTGACACTACTAACACTGAAGCCTTGAATTCTAGTACTGGGAACGTGGGGGAAATATAACAGGACCTCATTGCTTTTTCTGCAATAATCTCTAATTATACTTCTTTTCTTCAATTTAAACCATGAACTTCCAAACCTGGCCTCATCTACAAAGGTTCTCCCATAGTAAAATTAATTTTGATATAAAAGAGTTAATGATACATTTCCAATTTCAGCTGAATATTAAGTCAGTTATGATAGTTCAGTATTAAGGACTGGGTAGCTTAGGAGTGAAGAAGCCATTATGAAATATTACCTGTCATATACAATTCTGTGGATGTTTACTGAGCAGTACTTGACCTAAGATACAGCTGAGTATGTAAGATGGATTTCCAGCTTTTCACAAGGTCTCCCAGTATCATGAAAAATAAATGTTCAGGCTCATTCCCAGGAGAAGGAAAAACAAAGAGGTAGAAGACATTTATTTAGAATTCTGTCTCTCTTTTTTGCCCTTCTGTATTCACGGATTCCGTTACTGTGATTTCAAAGTGCGTTCTTTGAGAAGCTCTTGCTTTTGAGTAACATACTTGTAAAGTATGTAATATGACATGATATTCTTGTAAATGATCTATTAATAAAGAAAACCTGAAAAAATGCAGATGTCGGTACAATTTTAGTTTGACTGTATTGACTGTATTTACATTTGTGTTTTCCAGTTAAAGAATAGTTGAGTATTTTTGATGTTCTGATAGACTTGTTTCAGATTTTGTTCATTTAGAGTCAGAAACTAATCTTATTACTAGTAATGATTTGGCATTCTACAGTGTTCGAACAGAAGTAACTGAAAGAAACAGTTGGTCTCATAACAATAAATAATAGGACTATTTCAATTGCAATTCTAGAGTTGAAGACTGGAATATGATTGTAGAAGGGGGCATTTTGAGCTGCAATTGTGTCCCACATTATAGGGAGGGCAAGAAAATAAAGGTCATCAAATCACAGCTTTTCTTAATTATTTTCTTACTGTTTATTTCCAAACCATGCTGAATTTTTCACACGTTTACACCTTTTTTTGAGCTTAAATAATTTAAGTGACCTACAGTTGAAAATTTCACCTTTTGGAATTTTTTTAATATCTTTTACTCCTTTCAGGAACAGTTTCTAGTAACCCTGACTAATAATCTCTTAGCAGTGTGTTGACCAGTGGCTGCTCTGCGGTTTTGTTGCCATGGAGTCTTGCTGAGAGGAAAAAATACCCACTTAGTGTTATATTTTTATTTTTTATTTCAGAGCACTTCTAATGAATAGTGATTGTAGTATCCTTCTGGTTTCTTAAACATAACAGAAGTTTTTCTTCAATCATTCTTACTTTGCTAAAGATGAGAGGGAAGAGAAAGCATTAATGGGAGCGAGCTATAACAGCATTAGTCTGTGGGCTGGCATATCATCTTTCTTTTTCTCTGAACTACTGTGAAACCCATCCATATTAGTGAGACCAGAGTAAGAAAATTAGTGCTGATATTAATTAGAAAAACAGTTATCCAAATAAGCGCGTGTTCTCTTTTGTCTTGAAATAATAAATGTACACCCTGAAGGCCTTCATGGCAAAGTATTTTTTTCTTCTTTTTTTGGTGAGAAATTCTTGATTGTCCCTGCTGGTTTTTGTTTTGTTCTGTTTTGGAGGTGTTTGTTTGTTTGTTTGTTTGTTTGTTTGTTTGTTTTCGTCCTGGAAGGAGGAGAAATATTTAGATATTCTTTGAAGATTTGTGTTATTTATGAGACCTGAAAAAATTAATTACTCTGAAATAAAGCTGAAATTATGTTTAATAACATTTATGGGCTAATAGAATCTGAGTCACACCACTAATTGTCCTTCCATAATCAACAGAGCACTTAGGGTGAAGAGATAAATGACATATGTCACTTTGCCTCTTTAGTTTTGTCCTTACCTGTTTATGTTTCTCTCCGTGTCACTGCAGGAGCCTTGAAGGAGCCTATATAAGGTGTATTTTTCTTTTTCTCTTTCGCATTAATATGGCAGGATTTGTAGCTTTCACTTGATACTTTTTAATGTTTATAGTATATTTCATCATAGCATTTTATACTGATATCTATTGAAAGGATTTTGAGAAGTGGACTATATAAACTTATTTGATGCAAACCTACAAAAATCTACTTAATTTCATTCATATCTCTTCCTAATTTTATTAATGTCTTTTTGAAACTACTGGCCGTTTTCAAGATGATTAAATGCAAAAAAATCTTAGCTGCAAAGTATTTCTTTCAAAGAATAACCTTGAGGGATGCATAGCTGTAAAATTTCACGTCATCACGTACAGATTTGTCTCTTCAGAACAGAAAAAAAACACTGCAGCCTAAGATTAAATGAGCAGGTGTTAGAGAGTTTCTGATTTGATCATGTTGCTTTTTTAGACAGACTAATTTTTCTGATTTATGGTTATCACCTGTATTTCATGGGTGCTTGCTTCCAGCTCTAATTAATGGATAATTTTTAATTGCTGCAATTCTAATTGTTCCTTGGATTTCAAAGATCAGAGGAAACATGGTTGTTAGCAAAGAGAGGCCTTGGTTCTATGACCTTTTTTTGTGTTAGAAATGGAAATTGTAATTGTTTGGTGTTGGGTTTGGTTTTTTGGTTTGTTTTATTTTGGTTCCTGTTGGTTGGCTTTTGGTTGAGATTTTTTTTGTAAGTTATATGATTTCATAGGATCTTTGAAATAAGAATATTAGACTGTGTATGTAGTAACGATCATGATTAAAATTCTACAGAATTTATCTTTTGCGTAAGAATATATTATCTTAAAACTTCCTCATGTGAGATTATTTGCCATTATTCAGGGCATAATAGATTTTTTACATAATTTGATTATTTATACCTTGTCACTATACAATACAAAACCACAGTTCTATAAATCCCTAGGTAATGGTTTTTGACTAATGAATTCCTTTCAAAGATACATAAAATCTTGGTCTGAAAATTTAAAAACTTACCTTTGCTATGTCACTTGGTTAACACTGAGTACAGTTATATTTTTTTAATAGAAGTTCTTCTAGTTATGCTATGAATAATGAAGAAAAAATAGGTTACAATAGAACATGGATTTATAAAAGTCAATACTGTTACAAGAGAAATGGCAGTGCAAACACAAATATGTTGTAAGATTTTTTTTTAAATACTAAATTACAATAGTACTTTATAGTATATTAAATATAATGCATAAAGTAGAAGAGGTCAGAGGAGAGGTCAGAGATCATTCAGAGGTCATAGTGAAAAGTGGATGAATATTGAAGAGGTTTTTTAAAAAGATCATGCAGATTTCGTACATAGCTACAAGAAAAAACAGAAAATAGATATCAATAAAAATAGCATTCTTATAGATGAGGTTTACTTAAAACTGTTGCTAGAAGCACAACTGGAAAAGTTGGTAAGACTTCATGGTTCCTATTTATTTATTTTAAGTGTAAGGGATGACACTGGTGAACCATTTGCAAAAAATAAAAGCAAACAAAACAGTGCAGTTCCCTCAAAACTGAAAATTTCTGTTACATCTAATCTTTGACCATTCATGGGTCATTCTTGTTACAAACACCCCCATTTATGAGCACATTTCACAGCTGATATTACTAGTACATTTTCTGTATCTCTTAGACTTTGAGTAAATGTTTTCAGATTAATTCCTCAAATTTTCGTTCTGATTTGCTGGTTACATAGTATATATGAATCTTAGGAGAATTAAAACACATACACAAAGAGATACACACACATAAAATTAGAGAAATTCAAGAGGGGAAAATTGTACTGGGACTGTTCATGTAATGTGTACTTGATCATGTTGCATTTAAACTTCCTCTTTAATAGTCTCCAAAAATATGTGGAAAAACCCCTGCGTACTAAAATTGATTGAATAATTTAAAACAGTCCAGGTGGCCTCTGTGGAGGAAATTAGGATACTCTTAAAAAATGTTTATCACAGTATCATAGAATAATAGAATGGATGGTGTTGGAAGAGACCTTAAACATCATCTAGTTCCAACCTCCCTGCCATGGGCAAGGACACCTTTCACAAGACCAGGTTGCTCAGAGTCCCTTCCAACCTGGCCTTGAAACTTTCCAGGGCTAAGAGATCCACAGCTTATTTGGTCAATCCATTCCAGTCGCTCACCACATTCACAACAAAGAATTTATTCGTTACATCTAATCTAAACCCACTCTCTTTCAGTTAAAAACTGTTTCCTCTTGTCCTGTCACTACACATCCTAGTAAAAAGTCTCTCTCCATCTTTCTTGTTGGCTCATTTCAGGTACTGAAAGTCTGCAGTCCTTCTCTTTCCCAGGCTGAACAATCCCCATTCTCTTAGCCTTTACTTGTAGGAGAGGTGCTCCATTCCTCTACTCATGTTGGTGGCAGAGCTGGATGCAGCTCTCTGGGTGGGCTCTCACCAGAGCAGAGCAGAGGGGCAGAATCCCCTCCCTGGCCCTGCTGCCCACACTGCTTTGGATGCAGCCCAGGACACGTTTGGCTCTCTGGACTGTGAATGCCCATGGCTGGGTCACGTCCAGCCTCTCTCACACCAGCACCCCCAAGTCCTTCTCAGCAGGGCTGCTCTGATCTGTTCATTCCCAGCCTTTATCAATACCAGAGGTTGCCCCGACTCATTGCAGCACCAGCACTTTGTCACTAAACCTCGTGAGATTCCCATGGGCCCACTTCTCAGCCTTGTTTAGGTTGCCCTGGACGGCAACTCATCCTCAGGTGTATCAATTGAACCACTCAGCTTGGTGTCATCTAAAAACTTTCTGAGGGTGTACTTGATCTGCCTGTGTGGTCATTAATGGAGGTACTAAAAGATACTGTTCACAATATGGACACCTGGAGGACACCTCTTGTCACTGATGTCCATCAGCACATGAAGAAGATTTTACATGGTTTATACATGTAAGTGTATGCCTATATATAGGCATAGTTTTAATTAAAAAAACCCAACCAACCAACACAATATAACCTTAATCTTTTTCTTCTGAAACAGAATGTTTTCTGAAAAACTTGCAGACTTGCAGACTTAACACCATACGCATGTAAATCTTCCATTATTTTTGCACTAAAGTGTTTAAGACCGGAAACTCTCTTTAAATTCCTGTACTATGGTAAGATGCAAAAACCCAAGCTTTAAGACTTTCCTAGGCTTAGTTTCAGTATATCACAATTCTATTACAATTTTTAAAAAATTAAATTTATCTTTCACTAAAATGTCAAAACATGTTATAGCCATGACTTCTTCTTTAGACGGAATATTTGATCCAATACAAAAATGATCATTTGTTTTTCAAAGGACAGAGCAAAAAGAGATTAAGAGATGTGGCTAATACATGCAAGTATACAAGTATAAAGTCAAAGTCAATATTAGTGTAAGTAGAGGATTAACTGTTTTGGTAGCCCACCATGTTTCATCAATTTAATTTGTAAACTATTTAACATGATAGAGGATTTAAATGTTTCTGTATTATAATAAATGTGTAAACACTGAATATGGGGACTCATTAATATTTTATTTTAATTTTTTTTTTCTTCCAAGTCAAAACAATAGTGAAATTTTAAAGCTCTCAGTAATGAAACGGAATCTTTTTCTCTTCCCCATTACTTTCCTCTTCCCTTTTCCCTTCCAGAAAACCAAGTGTCAGTTCTCAGGGAAGGATATTCTTAAGTTTGGTAAAACTAATTCACCTACCAATTAAAATCATCATCTAGTTTTTAGATTAAGTCCTCAACTTTATCTTTAACCAGACATTTATTTTTCCTCTTAGGCAAATGAAGCACAACAAATGATTTTCAAGCACTCTTCCATGGCTCTGTTCTCAGTGGAAGAATGATAATTAAAGAAGTTTGGGATACTAAAAACCAGCTATTTTTCTGAAAGCATTAGTTTTAAGTTTCACAACCAAATGCTTCCCTCTGTTTCTATAGGTAGACAGGCTTAGTGCTTAAACTGACAGGCAGTTTTTAGCACTTTACATTGGCACTACATCCCAGCATGCATATTTTGTGCTCTGGTGTTCAGTCAGACAGCTGTGGCCTGGGTGTGAGCCTTCAATGCAAAACAGAGATGTTGTTGCAAATGCTTATTGCATTCCCCTGGAAAGCATAAAATCAGCAGGAACATTGCAGTGACAAAATCATTACTACATGCCAACCTTCACATGGAAAAAACTCTCCAGCTGGTGAAAACTACCCTGTGCTAGTATCACATGGTTACCTATCTTGATTGGATAGATGAAACTTGTTTAAGAATTTCATCAGCAGGCTGCAATCACACTTTACTTTTGTTAAAGAGACTTATTTTATTGACTAGAGCTATAAAGCTGCAATGAAAATGCAGTAATCAATTCTGAAGCATTATTTTGTGAAATACAGTTTTAAATAGAATATATTTTAGAGCTATCAAAATTGATCATATCTCAACAATTTAGTTACCTGTAGATTTGCCTAGATAACAAGTTAAGCATTTCAGAAAAAAACCTGCCATCTTCCAACATTTAAAAATCATAAATAATCTAGCTTTTCATTGGCATAAGAGAGACAACTTTAACCTGTCCAACTTTGGTTAATTCAAGTCCCTGATAACTTGATTCATATGCTGCATTAGCAAGCTTGGCCTTTGCTGAAGGGAAGGAGAGGAAAACAGGTTTATTGAGGTCTGTTATGCTCCCATTAACCTACAAAGCAGGGACACTTTCTGTCATTTTAAGTGTTCATATACTGGATTCAGCAACATTGAAGTTGACCACCTCTGGCCTTACTCACATAGGTCATTATAATCAAAGGAAATGACTAAAGGGCTGGGGTACTCCATCTGTAACTTGCAGATCAGGCTTGGCTTGTATTCGTGGGCAGTGTGTCCTTATGGATATGAATATTAATATTAATGCTCTAAAATGGTAATCTTTGTGAATAGTTGCTGTGCCCCTTTATCCCCTTGTTTCCTTTTTGAACTTCAACATTTGTTTGATATTTCCTAATTATATCTTTTCTGTCACTAAACAGACATGAACATGGCCCTCTGGTCAAGGCTGCATTAATGTTCTGCAACCTACAACTCACAAGAAAAAGACATTGTGGCCTCAAATTAATTAGAGTGTGCCTTATAAAAACAAATCAAAATGATGTATAAAGAGAGTCACTAAAAAAAAACTTGGGGGTCCTGAAAGTTATTTTAATTTATCTGCATCTGGTTGGTTACAATAGTTATTTCTATTACTTTTCAACCTCTGTGTTCCAAGCACATATGTGAATGTATAGAATTGGTTAGCAGATGGAGAAAAGAGGGTATGTGTTTGTGAATAAAACTGTGTCTGAAAATTGGATGTAGGAAATTACTTTGACTTCACTTTTTTTTTTTTTTCCCAGTTGTGTTGCTTTTCCATGCCCAGGGTTTTTTGTATTATCTGGTGGATAAGTTCCAGAAACAACACCTGCATGTCAATCACATGCAATTTGCAATTTCCTTAGAGCGTTGGTTACTTTCCTTTTTTGTGGAAAAGATGCAATTAAATGCCAAATTACACTGATCATGTCAGCCTATTAATACTGGACCTCATGTTTACCCATGCTTTTCTTTTTGGAAATCAATAACTTTAGAACCATCTTGATATTAAAAGGTACACTGTGAAGTATTTAAATTCTATATTTGAGAAATTAGCACAAGAAAAAGCCAATTCACCAGTATGGTTTGTTTTTCATCTGAATTATGAGTGCTATAGCCCTCAAATTCTAAACCTTCACAACACTACGGTATAAGAGAGGGCTATATGAAAAACTTCACAATGTGGATTTTGCAGAGTTACTAAAATTGTGGTGTTTTTAGAGCAGAACACTTCTTTTTTCTGCCTGCAACATACACAAAATTCTAACAAGAACATTGAAAAAAGGGATCAGATTGAATGATGTATGAATTTTCATTTAAACTCTTAATTGTAACCATGTATGTATCACATTAAGTACAGAGTTCATACAGATGAGGAAGCCAGGGCCCAGCATTCAGTATGAAAGTGGAAAAAAAGCTGCCTGAGCCAGAAATGTGCTCTTGTGGCCAAGAAGGTATTCTTTATATGATGCTTTAGGAAGAGCATTCCCAATATTCTCAGCATTCCCAATGGTGTCCTGGGGTGCATCAGGAAGAGTGTGACCAGCAGGTCAAGGAAGGTGATCCTGCCGCTCTACTCAGCCCTGCTGAGGCCACATCCAGAGTGCTCTGTCCAGTTCTGGGCTCCTCAGGACAAAAGAGACACCAAGCTCCTGGAGTAGGTCCAGGGAAGCGGAGCAAAGGTGATTAAGGGGACTGGAGAATCTCTCTTATGAGGAAAGGCTGAGAGAGCTGGGCCTGTTCAGCCTTGCATAGAGACCACGGAGAGAAGACCTCATCAAGGTCTGTAAATATCTCGAGGGAGTGTATCAAGAGGATGGCTCTTCTCCTTGGTGTCAAGCAATAGGAAAAGAGGCAATGGGCAGAAACTGATGCACAGAAAGTTCCACCTGAACATGAGGAAGAGCTTCTTTACTGTGCAGGTGACTGTGCACTGGACTAGATTGCTCAGAGATGCTGTGGAGTCTCCCTCACTGGAGATAATCAAGAACTGTCTAGACACATTCCTGTGGAATGTGTTCTAGGGTGACACTACTTGGCAGGAAGGTTGGACCAGATGATCCATTCCAAACTTACCCATTCTGTGTTCCCATGACTTTGTGTTAAGGCTGAAGGTTTTATTATCTTTTCTTAATTAACAGAATTCAAAAACAAATCTATTAGCTAAATGGAGCTAAAAGTTTTAAAAGGCATGGGAATCACAGTGCAGGAATTCCTTGTGTCTCATTACATTATTTTTATTCTGTGACTGGTGAAAAAAACTGAGTTGCTGTGCCAGCAGTTGGCTTAAGATAAGATTTGCATTAAAATGCATGCTAGCTTCACATTATAGCACTTCTCTGCTGTTACCCAGGTGCTGTTGAGGAAGGTTCTCTACAAATTACAAATTCAGGAGTTTAATGAGTCTGTCAAGCTTGTCAGTTGTCAAGGAGAGAAAATGGATAATCATCACAAAGAAAGTTCAAGGTGATGTCTTCGCTAAGGTGTAGAATGCTAATATGAAATAAGCGTTAATACGAACAACCTCTGCGTGAAAATTGTAAATCTTTTTTTCAGTATCTCTGTGCCTTATAGTACAGCTAACACCCCCCTATTGTCTTCCCTCTGCTGGCCATTGTGTGCCAATTATTTCAGCATTGAAGACCATACAGCTCAGAAAACCAACCCTCTTGTGATCACCTTTATAATTAACTGTTATGTTAACTGATAAACTTGGCTTCCTGTTATTAAAGTTACTTTCTTTTACCCAAGGATAATACAGAAATGATTCATTTCCTTAAAGATGCTAAAGACATCAAAGGAGGGAAAAGCTAACACTCGCTTCCTTGTAAGGCAATCTCCTCTCATATAGTGTGATTAAAAAAAAACTATCAAAGAGAGAGTCTCCTTCTTTCCTCCTTTCTTGCCTGTGTTACAGCATATGTGATAACACACATTCTTCTGGAGTTACAGTTTCAAGTACTAGGCATTTTTCAGTTTATTGGTTTTTTTGTTTGCAATCTAGAGACATCTACAATGTTCAAACATCGTGAAATAAAGCCAACAGAGAAAAGAAAAAAAAAAAAAATCCCTGTTTAAGTTTATCCATCATGAGATGAATAATTTGATCTTCTAAGCTGTTTAGCTCTTTCACTCTGTAGCTATAAAAATATTATTTTATCAGTTATCCCACATGAAAGCTTGTATACACAACACAGAAACATTGCTGAGCAGATTATCACTGACTTTACAAAAAAAAAAAAAATAAAAGTTGGAATTGACCGGGTCAACTTTTTTCTT
>VYXC01005595.1:113483-136964 GCA_013397175.1 Platysteira castanea
ATTAAAAAAAAACTATCAAAGAGAGAGTCTCCTTCTTTCCTCCTTTCTTGCCTGTGTTACAGCATATGTGATAACACACATTCTTCTGGAGTTACAGCTTCAAGTACTAGGCATTTTTCAGTTTATTGGTTTTTTTGTTTGCAATCTAGAGACATCTACAATGTTCAAACATCGTGAAATAAAGCCAACAGAGAAAAGAAAAAAAAAAAAAATCCCTGTTTAAGTTTATCCATCATGAGATGAATAATTTGATCTTCTAAGCTGTTTAGCTCTTTCACTCTGTAGCTATAAAAATATTATTTTATCAGTTATCCCACATGAAAGCTTGTATACACAACACAGAAACATTGCTGAGCAGATTATCACTGACTTTACAAAAAAAAAAAAAGAAGAGTTGGAATTCAGCTGATCAACTTTATTCTTTTTTTCCACCTGAATTTTGATATAAGATTAATTTTTAACACTTTTTCCAGATTATTGTAGGTTTGATAAATATTGTTTTTACTGATAAATTTTGAAAGCTGTACTTGCTTTCCATGAACATGAGTCCCTTTTTTGTTTAGATTCTGCCTTCTCTCTCATTAAAACTTCAGAACCAAATAAGGTGTTCTTAAAGTAATAATTTTGGTGAGGTTTAAGTAACTTGGGAGGAGTTCTACCTGCTAATTTGCTCTTTGTTTATATAATGCTATGGAACTTTTAACTGATATTGTGAGAACCTTGAGCACTAGTACATGTAAGGAAGGGGAACACTGTCTATTAAAAATAACATTAAAATCTGTGTATTTTATGAGGTGCGTGAGAGTGGAAATAATGACAATTCAGATTGATTTCTTTATGCATGATTTACACATTTTCATCATGTATGAACTATGTTAGACTACTTAATCAACTTTTACTGACCTTTGCATAATTGTGCCCTAGTTGTCTATGGAAAGAGGCTTCTTTTTTTCAAGCATTATACTTATCAGTTCAAAATCAAAATCTTAACCTTCCTCTATATTTTACTGCAAAGGAGAATGTAAGTACCATTTTGAAGTTTGAAAAGCACTGCGTAGCCTATGAAATCAAAGGCAATATAAAACCGTAAAATGATCAGCAAATGATCAGAACTGATTCTCTTTTGGTACAAAGTGACATGCTTCCCTTAAAGTCAAATGATCTCTTATACTTTTTAAATACGTATTCCTCTCTTTATTCAGTGTGGCAGTTAAGCAGGAGTGTTGCTTCCCTATATCCTCATTTCCACTGCATGTGCTGTTAGGAAAAAAACAAAGTAAAAAAAGAAAATTATGAAAATAAATTTTAAAAATCAAGCCTTCTGATGTATCAATTAGAAGATAAAAGTTAGCAATATTGTTAAAACTGTAGAGGAAACAGTGGTAATCTTTCTGACATTTCAGGTATTAGTTTCATATGGTATAATGAAGTTAACTTTCAGTGTCATAGCTATCTCCTTTTCTGTCTTGGCAAAAGTAGGCATAGTAATGTAAATTATTATGGGTTCAGTTTATTTTGCTTAAACATGCCAAATTACATTAGTCATTATTTTTTCTACCTTCTGTGAAACTCCACAGTTCCAATACAAATCGACAGTTTTTGCAGTAGTACAGCATTAACTTGGAGTTTTATGTACGCACAGATGCATAATACTTCCATGGATATTTTTATATTTCTAAGTATGTATCTATGGTTATACATACACGTACACATACATTTGTGCACAGTATGCACAATGCAGATTCATCTCATGAATGACTAGAAGCGAAGTTCAGATTTCAGATACACTGTTTCGAAATTACAAGAAATTTTTGACCAAGGCTAGAAAAGGCAGTCTGAAGCTTTCCAAATGTACAAACAGGAAGTTACAGATGCAAGTATCACCTCTTACTCATGGTCAGGTCACACCGTAATTTTGTTGATTTTATTATAATTATTCGTTAATAATTACGTAAGGTTAAAGTTTGTAACTACCATGACAATGAATGAATACATTTTACTTACAGACTACAAATGCTTGAGTTAGGTATAAATCTTTCAGCAGAGATAAAGAGGTCTGGTTCTTGATCATAGTGATAGGAACCTTGGTCTTGCTTCGCTGATAAAAACAAGTATTTCTGATTTGTAGATATCCTCATCTAAGGATATATTCTTTCAGCTTGAAGATTACTGGATTTATTATAATCTAACTCAAGTAAGCTCTTAGTAACTAAAAAGTCATGGCAGTAGTAGACCTTCTGAATGTAAGAAAATAAATCTCAAACAGCTGTTGGAACCATGGCCTAAAATTATCTTGATGAAATCTAACTCATTTCCAAACTGAAATCTGCAAATATTATAGAAGGGATTATTAAAATCATGGAGTGGAAGTAGATTGAGATATTTCAGTTCTGTACAAAAAAGCATACTGAGAGAAGCTCCTGTTTGTAATACAGTACAGATTAACACAAAGCAACACTTTAATTCTCTTTTCCAGTACACTGCTCCATTAAAATTAGTTGTGTTGCTATGATCAAGAGTTAATTTCCACGGAAGACAAGAAAAGTTTAAAAGTTTCTAAACTGTGACTCTCTGAGTCACATTTCTCACAAGAAACAAAATATCTATTAAATTTTGAAAGACACTGCACTGTATACCTGCAATTACAGCTCCAGACTTCCAGTAAAATGCCTAAAGTGTAGATTCATGAGAGTCATTCACTTTAAGAGGTTGATATTTTAAGTAATAAAGACCTTTATGAAATGAAGAACAGCTGTCATGGTGGTCTACAGCTTCTAAATATTGCTTAATATTGTATCATCCTTGAAGAGATAAGACACTAAAAAGAGCTATCATTTATGTGTACGAATATAAATCTAGCTTGTCAGACTTTATGGTATTAAGTTCTTAAACTTAATATCATTTTATTATTCAGAATTATTTTTTATTAAGGAGTTTAAAATAGTTTACTAATTCATGTTGTTTATTCCACACAAATACATGAAGATTAACAGATTGCATTGATTTCTAGAGACTTTTAAAAATTATTTAAAATTTTCTTACTGATCCTGAATTTGTTATGATGACCTTGCACTTAAGGGCTTTTGAATGATAATGAATAAAATGACCTATTTCAGCTTTTTAAGGTCCATGGCTTTTATCACTTAACACCATTAAAAACACTGAAACAGATATTTAGTGATGTTTGTGAAAGGAAAGAAGAGATTTAAAAAAAAAACTTGGTGTAGAATATGTTATAGTCTGATCTGTTAAATTTTGTTTGTCATTGAATGTATCTTTCCAAAATTTAACTAAAAAAGTAGTTGTGATTAAAGGTTAACCATGCTCACGTACTTGAAGAATTGCTTATAGTATAAAAAAGAATCCCCATGTCTTTAATGAGACAAAAATCTGCTGTTTCCCAATATTTTACTAGATTTTCCATGGTTTAACCCTTTCCAAAGTCTGAGTATTTTTGGAACAGTTTGGATTAAAAAAGAGATGTGTTTCCTTTCGCAAAAACACTAACCCCAGTTCAAGGCCTGATTTTGAAGTTAACAAGTTGCATTTCAGAAGAGACCATGTAACTTTTTGATACCATGCACTCTATTACAGAAAAGTCAACATCTACATTAGTCGTCTCATCTCTTTTGTTTAATGACTGCCTAGGTGACTGTTCCTTTCTGCTGAGGCAGATGTTATGCTGGGACAATGTCAATTTGTAAAGGAACTGGTATTTTTTAGTACTTCCAAACAATGATAAGTAAATAATTTGGAAATTACTTCCTTACATTTTCAGGAAAACTGATGGAATACATTTGACTCAATGAGTTCTGGGGCATGGAATTATTTTAATTTTCATTCATGAAATAACAGTGATATCTATAGGTGACAAAACAAAATTCCCAATGTGTCATTTACACCAATGAAGAGACAGTGGAAAAGGGAGAGGAAAAAAATATCAAAGCAATTTCTTAAAGCACAGGCCATGGCCTGTCAGGGTTTAGGAGTGGTATTCTCCAATTTAGTATGCCCACTAAAAACATGCATGCATACTGCTCCCCCTCCCCCTCCTCCAACAAGAGGCACAAATGGTGAAGATCACAGGTTAATATAGGAACAGTTTTCTGGAAACAATGAGATAAAATGAACAGTAANTTTAATGACTGCCTAGGTGACTGTTCCTTTCTGCTGAGGCAGATGTTATGCTGGGACAATGTCAATTTGTAAAGGAACTGGTATTTTTTAGTACTTCCAAACAATGATAAGTAAATAATTTGGAAATTACTTCCTTACATTTTCAGGAAAACTGATGGAATACATTTGACTCAATGAGTTCTGGGGCATGGAATTATTTTAATTTTCATTCATGAAATAACAGTGATATCTATAGGTGACAAAACAAAATTCCCAATGTGTCATTTACACCAATGAAGAGACAGTGGAAAAGGGAGAGGAAAAAAATATCAAATCAATTTCTTAAAGCACAGGCCATGGCCTGTCAGGGTTTAGGAGTGGTATTCTCCAATTTAGTATGCCCACTAAAAACATGCATGCATACTGCTCCCCCTCCCCCTCCTCCAACAAGAGGCACAAATGGTGAAGATCACAGGTTAATATAGGAACAGTTTTCTGGAAACAATGAGATAAAATGAACAGTAACAACAACAATATTAATAGTAAAAGGTTTAAAAGAGAGACTGATCCACATGCAAAAATGCTCACCATGGAACCTACAACAATAAAAAATTCTGGATAGCTTCACCTATCTTGTTTTCTTGACCAGAAGGAACCCCTTCTTGCCAGAAGAGAGTCCTTTTCGCCCAGATTGTGTGCAATCTTAGCCACCCCAATGTAAGATATTAAGCTATTAGGGAGCACCTAAAGGGGTGAAGGGACTTGGAAAACCTTATGAGGAGCAGCTGAGGTCACTTGGTCTGTTCAGCCTGGAGAAGAGGAGACTGAGGGGAGACCCCATTGCAGTTACAACTTCCTCATGAGGGGAAGGGGAGGGGCAGACACTGATCTTTTCTCTGTGGTGACCAGTGACAGCAGAGGAGAAAATGGCCTGAAGCTGGGTCAGGGGAGGTTTAGGGTGGATATTAGAAAAAGGTCCCTCCCCCAGAGAGTGGCTGGGCACTGGAACAGCTCCCCAGGGAAATGGTCACAGCACCAGCCCTGAGAGAGTTTGAGAAGTGTTGGGACATTGCTCTCAGGCACATGGTGTGATGCTTGGGAATTGTCCTGTGCAGAGCCAGGAGTTGGACTCGATAGTCCTTGTGGATCTCTTCCAGCTCAGCATATTCTGTGATTATGTGAACACACATATATAAAATCTCTATTATAAAATAAACTGTCAGTAATAATTTATATTATTTTCCAAGTGCTACATATATACACATTACATAGGTTCTCCCTGGTTTCCAAGCAATTGGATGAAGGAGGAAGAGGGAAAATTTATTCCTTCTTTTAAGTTCCTGCTTGGAAATTGCCAGGAGAGTAGTAGTATTTGATAAAATTATGAAAATAACTTAAGTTATTGTAGCAAAAGAACCCATATTGCTGACTAGCTATATGTAAGAATTCTTAGGAAAAGACGAGGGAAGTAGAAGATTTCAGAAAGCCTAATTTATCAATTAAATAAATTTTAAACCAGTTCTATCAGTAATAAATGTAAATAATTGTATTAATTAGTATACTGACAAAGTTAATAATTATTTCTTTTCTTATTTTTAATCAGTTTATAACATGAATTGCAAGACATTTTGAAAAGGAGATTCTGTTTTACCAATAACAGCTCATGAGTAATCCAGTGACACAACTGTGCCTTATGAACACATTTTTGTATTTTACCATACAGTTGTCTCCTCAGTAAAATAAATTGCCTAAATTTTGGTTAAAGTGTTGGTTAAATGGTGTTGTTTACTGAACTGAACTGGGAGAGATTACAATTTAGATGCATGTTACAAACTCTAAAAAATATATATATATATAAAAGGCATCCTCCTACTACAGCATGTAGTTTTCTCCCAAAATGTACATTGAGACCCATAGGAGTTCATTGTAGCATGTTGTATGTATAACTCCTTCGTTGTTAAGACCTAGTACAGCTCTACTAATATAGGACATATCATGAACGAAAGTCCACTCTAATTTTTCTTATTAATTCTGAAAATATGCATTGAATTCCAGTTTAGTGCAAATGATACCATGATTGATTGACAACCTTTTAGAGACAGGTGTCCAGTGATAAGCTATGAAACATGAAATTATAACTTTGCCACTAAACCTTAGGTTTAAATGAAATCAGGACCAAGACAAAAATAAATATTAGATTTTAAAGTGAGTAAATGTCCTTAAAAATTTGAAATGTGAAGCTTGGGATCATTTAGTCAGAGATTTCTGTTGGGTAACATGGATTGCTCAGTTCTGTTACTCCTATGAAGTAAAAATTCTCTTTATCCCAAAGAGTAGGCAATTTTCTGGTGCAGATGGCAGGAGATGTTGACAGTAAAAGGCAGCAATAAATTCAAGGAGATAGTGAAAGGAGTACGGTTCTCACTGTGAGTTGTCACCATGGGTGAGACACCCTGACTGTTCATGCTGGCCAGTTTTCTATTTCAAATAAGACAGAGAGAGAGGAAAAAAAAAAAAAGGATGGACTCAGAATTTGGTGAGATATACTTTTCTTGTTTATTTAGATTAATTCAGATGCAAAATTTATATTTTTGACTAATTCCCTTGCTTTACTGTAACATATTAAATATTTACCTACAGATAACCACTTAAATATGCCCTTTATTCCAGAAGCTGGAGAATAGGAAGTCTATATTATGTATATATAGTTATAATTGAGAAAGATATGCAAAAAAAAAAAAAAATACTGCCTTTAAAATTTACATTTTGAAGAAAAGATTGCTACATTTGAACACCAAAATGTAATTCTAAATAATAATTCTGGAAATAATTTTCATCCTTAGGAGTAGCAACTCCAAGCCTAATATTGGGAAATACTATAAGGTAGTCTGTAAAAAGATTTTCTTCTGAGCAAAAGACTGTCAGAACACCTCCACACACAAAGATGGAAAATTTCAAAATTAAAATATGCTTTTTTTATGAATTAATAATTAACCATGATCGTTCTGGACATCAATCTCTGTTGATTTGCATGATGACCCTGAAACAGTGTATTTTGTGATTTTTCTTACAATACTTGACTGAGACGATGATGCAGATTATAACAGAAAACTAGAGAGCTTTTTTTAAAGAAGTAGGTGTTGCAATTCAAGCCCTGTGGTCTGTGAATTGGGTGTAGTGTTAGCAGTATATAGCAAAGCGTCTCTTTTCCCATTCCCTGTTCACTTCTGTATGTTGGTGGCATTGTTATTATAAAAGCTCGAAACATTCTCATCACTGGTCCACTGAAATAACACATCTTTCTCTATATCTTTAACAAGGAATACTTATTAAGGAGAGGCTCTTACTGTGCTCACTGCATTAAAATTCTTCAAGAGCTAAAAAAGACTTTTTTACCTTTCATATTTTTTAAGATTATGAACAGTGAAAGGAAGTTAAAATAAACTATTTAATAACATTCAAGGTCAAGCATATTTTGCAAATATGTGAAATATCATTTGCCCAGCACCTTTAAGCTAAGGCAAATCTGGTCAGAAGAGAGAGTTAAAGATTTTATCCATTTTGGTCCTTCAGCTCTACTGAAAGTAGTTAGTTGCTGAACTTCATTGCAAAATGATGACCCCAAGGTAAGATAACCTATGACTACTATAAGTCTTTGAAAATATTTTTTAATAGAAAAACAACTGAAACGCTAATACTGGATAACCAATATACAGAGTATAAACTGAATAAGAAATAAAAAAAAAATATTTCTAACTTCACTGCATCACATTTCTGTCTTAAAATAATGAGGCATCTATTAGGAGAAAGAGTAGCTTCTAGACTTGTGTTTCTGCTAAGTTACTGCTTAAAAAAAATCCATTGATGGACCGAAGAAGCTTTTATACTAGAATTGACATTATATTTTCCCATGAAATTATAACACTTTGAGAAAATGGTACCTCTGGAGGTTGATTACCTCTGGATTAAATGCTAACTAAGGAATGAAAGGCAAGGCCAATATCTTTTTTATACCTAATTTATCTCTCCCTGAAATGAGACTTATATGTTACACAAAAAAGGGGGATTTTAAGGGAAAATTTTATTTTGCTTTTTATATTAATCTTGTATGTATTTTTTAAATGATTATGCCTTTAAAAAAATATTTCTTGGAATATTTTTAATGTAGTGTGGCACTAAAATAACTCTTGATGTTTGGCTTTGAAGTCTACCAGACTGTGGTAATTTCAGGCGTGTTTCTGTAGTTAGAGAATAGTGCTAACAACATCTATGTGCCGCTCCATGTTGATTTATATACACATTTCTGCATAGCTTGTGCACTGCAGATATTGGTGAAGAAAAAATATGGTATAACTTGCCATGCTTTGAGGGAAGATAAAATAGGGGAGTTTTATTTCTTTAAAATAGACCACCTTTACCCTAAAGAAATGGAAGTACTTTAAAATCCTTATTCTTAAAATACAGAATTAGAAAGCAGGGTAGAAAAGCATAATAATTTCACAAGAAATGTGTTTTCAAAATCAGGCTATAAATGGGTGCCCTCTGCATGATCAAGGGTGAGTCAAAACAAAGTGGAACCTAAGTTGAGCAAGACAGCCAGTAGAAATATGCCGTCTTCAGAGTGAATTTTACAGCTGCTATGAGAACAAGTAGTTTCCCTTTGATAAAAGCTTGAATATAGGAAAGAGAATCTGGTGAAAAGTATCATATTCTAGGATCCAGCATGAAGATTTCGTATCTGCACCCCACACATTACATAAAATTTGGTTTATATTTCATTACATCTAATGGCCGATTCTTCTATTGTCACATGTTAAAGCTATATACATGCATCAGAGTAAATTAACGCCTTAATTTTAAATTCACAAGTGAGCATTATTACAAGTTACACAAGTGGTTTTTCTCATAGTGAAAATTTGCACTTTTTAATTACAATACAGTGGTATTTAAAGAAGAAAATAAATTTTGTGTATTTTCTTTCTTGCATATTAAGTTCCATGACAGAACCCTGCACTGATTGCAAGAAGTATCTAATGATGTGCAGGGATAGTAAATGTAGATAAAGTGAGTTAATAACTCCATCTAAAATAAATGGGTTTTTAGTTTTTAAATTTCACAGAACGTGAGAACTTTTCCCTATGCTTCTCTCTTTTTTTGTAGGAACAAGGCTTCTTAAATGTTTTAATTAATAATTTTGATATTAACTCTGTAAATTTTCTATTTTCTTGTTGCTGCTCAGTGAACGCTTACCAAATACTTATTAATCATCATAAAGCAAGCACTGTCTCAAAATCCCATGATAGTAGGACTTGTGCAAGCACAGAACCAGAAGGTGGAAAGTGCATTCTAGAGCATTTGCTGTAACAAAAAGGACAACATATGGAGAAAGATATGCTGGAAAACTCAGGGAAGGAATGAGGCAATAGTGGTCACCATGACAGATGGTAGTACAGGCCTTCAAGAGCATAACCATTTCTATGAGTAGTTTTAGTCTACTTTTCTAATTTTTAGTTAGAAAAGTAGAGTTTTAGTGATGAATTTAAAAGAAGACAAAGGAATAGCTTTGAAGATATTTGCAAAGAATTTCCCCATGTGAATGATTACCTGTCAGTGTTTATTTGAAAATTTAATAATGTGATGATGAGAACTAATATCATGAGCTAGTGAAAGGCATAAAAAAAATCTCTTAATACTACAGAGAGATAATCAAAAGTTAGGAATTTTGAAAATGAAGGCAAGTGGTTAATTCTTGGTGTAAAACATAGAGGAGACTTTGGAAACATTCAAGGTAAAGGGCAGTACAGAACACGAGATTGTGAGAACCTGGATCAAAGCACTTGTGTATAAATGGAAAGGACAATCTATATGTTAAAACTTAGACAGGATTTGAGTATGTAAAGCAGGAAAGGATCAATAGGTATAATATTGGTATTCACAGTGCCTGAGAAAATGAGGTTACTGTAGGGCTCAAATATGGCAAGAAATCAAGATATGTCTGCTAACCATATGTTATATGGCTGGACATTACATTCTGTCAACATGATGTGACAATTATTTTCTATGGGCTAGAACATTTCATTTGGGCCTGATTAGAAAGGCATGAAATATAGAAATATAATAATCTTTTTTTGCCTAAAATAGTAGTTGAATTTTTGGGTAAGATTATCCAGATTACAATTCAGCTGGGAAAAAAGAGCTCAGCAAGGGTTGGAAAGCATTTTGGGACTGCTGTGAATAGGAAGACTGAGAAGAATTATCAGAGAAAAGGAAATTTGAAAAAAATATTTTTCAAAAAACAAAAAAAATTTGAGAAAATAGTCAAGGAAGGAAAGGAAAAGAAAGATTTGTCTGACTATTCTGACAGTTTTAGACAAAGAAGACAAGAGTGTCATCCTGACTCTCAGATTTGGATACAGAACTGTTTAAAGAGACTATGAGACATCCTGTGAGGGATTCACATATTGTCAGAGACTAGAGAAAAAAAAGGAAACAAAAGAGATGGCAGATGGAAAATTAAATGGGGTTCAAGGAAAGACATTCTTTAGTCTGAAGATACTAGTCATGTGCAAGGAGAGAGCAAAAAGAAATAGAGAAAAATTAGAAGGAGAAGGAAGAGAAGGAGCAGGAGAAGGAGAGGGAGAAGAAAAAGAAGAAAAGGAGAGATTTCTGGAAAAATAAATCACACGGAGAAACAGACAATAGAGTTCCGTATTTTTTCATTTGTTTTCTTGTAAGAAGTTAAGCAGATGTTTTATGAAGAAAAAACAGAGGTAAAAGGAGAAAGAACAGAAGATGGAAAAGGGATGGCTGGCATTAATTTGGAAAACTGGAATTGTTTAGCAAGATACATGATCAAGCTGAAAACAGAAAAAAAATCCAAAGAGGACATTTGGACTTCCTCTTCCACCTGACCAGTTTGCAATACCTGGAAGGAGGAAGGGAATGGAATTGGTCAGCCTTTTAGGCTGAAGACAAAAGGGATCTTTATTGGAAGAAATTGTAACGAAAAGAAGTAAAGAATAATTAATAAACAAACAAACAAAGAAAAAAGAAAAGGAAAAAAAACCACTTAAAGTGTTAGAAGAGTTTAAAAAAGAGAGGACAAGAAGAGTGGATATAATACTTCTGACCTTGAAACATCAAAACAGTCACACAACTGCATTCTTGTTTGTACCAACCGTGAAAGGAAAAAGTGAGAAGATAAATGAAAAGTTAATGGAGCTGAGAAGAAATGTGCATGTGTTTGCTTTTGATGCACATTGTGGGTTTCCTGTCTGCTTGTCATGTGCCTCTGAATGGGAACCCTGTTCTNAAGACATTCTTTAGTCTGAAGATACTAGTCATGTGCAAGGAGAGAGCAAAAAGAAATAGAGAAAAATTAGAAGGAGAAGGAAGAGAAGGAGCAGGAGAAGGAGAGGGAGAAGAAAAAGAAGAAAAGGAGAGATTTCTGGAAAAATAAATCACACGGAGAAACAGACAATAGAGTTCCGTATTTTTTCATTTGTTTTCTTGGTTAAAGTGTTAGAAGAGTTTAAAAAAGAGAGGACAAGAAGAGTGGATATAATACTTCTGACCTTGAAACATCAAAACAGTCACACAACTGCATTCTTGTTTGTACCAACCGTGAAAGGAAAAAGTGAGAAGATAAATGAAAAGTTAATGGAGCTGAGAAGAAATGTGCATGTGTTTGCTTTTGATGCACATTGTGGGTTTCCTGTCTGCTTGTCATGTGCCTCTGAATGGGAACCCTGTTCTCCAGTGTTTTTTCCACTCCTCTCAGGTGTCAGCTGCACACTTGTGGAAGGAACTCTGTCCCATTGTTAGGTCATCAATACAGATCATTGTTTCAAGTATTGACCCTGGAGTCATGCTACTCATAACTGACTTTAGTACCACTTATCATATTGTTTTGATCTCAGTCATCCAACAAATTTTCTATCCATCTAATAATCCACTTATCCAGTAAATATCTAATCAACCTGACTACAAGGATTCTCCAGCAGTCTATGTCAATGGCCTTTCTACAGCTGAGATAGACAATGCCCACTACTATCCATTCTTCATTAAGTCTGTCACTTCATTATAGACAGCAGTTAGATTGCTCAGGTATGATTTCCCACAAGTTATTTAGCAGCAAAAAATGCATGCAGATATAAATTTATTGTGGTTTTGTTCTTGTGATAGGACATTTATGAACCATATTACCAGGGCATCTGGAAGAACTTGAGAAAATAATCAGTAGGGCTTGTGTGGTAACCCCTTGTATAAGTCACAAGCTTTTTAGTAAAGCTTAAAAGTGTATAATCCAAACAAAAATATAGATTTAAAACTCATTCAGCCAGGGTTCGAGTCTTTGAAATTACTTGAGCCATTTTCTGAAAGAATGGGGTTTTTTTCTGAAGAATTGCATTTTCCTTAATCAAGACTTCATAAAAGAAATGGTTTGTGCTGCTCTTTTCCCCTGTTTAGATAATTTACACCTATAGCTAATGCAATAAGAAAAACTACAGTAAACATAGATAGCATCTTTTACATGGATGCTTAAGGTCATCATCTCAATGACTCAACCATTACTGCTCTCTGATTATATATTTTGATTCTTCCTAAATTTAGCAGCAGTATAGCATCTAGATATAGATATCAATCTTTCTTTCAGTCAGATACAAAACAGTTTCAAATATAATTTTTATCATTGCCCGTGTTATCCTTTTATAATTTTACATGGAAGAAAATGAATAATCATTAGCAAAAAGCATCCTGCTTCACTGTAAGCTTGGAAATGCATATTGCATGGCAATATGAAATCTCAGCTGTGATTACAAAATGTAACAAAGACAGATGTGCAGGATTTATTTCTCATAAAATTTAATTGACTGTAGTTGAGATAGTAATTCAATAAGTGTTCTGATTCTATTATTTTCTTTTGCATTAAGAAAATAAAGACTTAGACACAATTTGTTATATATTTTTGATAAAAGTAAGTCATTTTCAAACTGACCTCAATACTGATAATGTAAGACAAAGAGTAGTGACATGATTGTGTTTGTGTTTTGACAGTGCAGTTACATGAATTATGAGGAAATACAGAATTATCCTGCTGATAACAAACAAGTTGTTTAGAAAGATTTTTAGCACCAAGGGACAGATCAGAATAAATAACCTACATTGTTAGTTCCATTTGTCAGAAACCTTCCAAAACCCAGAATTTAGAGGTGAGTTTCCAAACTTTCCTTCCTGCATGAAGTATGAGGAAAAGTCATCATCTCACACAAACCGTTGCCATGGAATATGTTATCAGGATTATTGTGATTTTTACAATTTTAATCAGAAGATTTCTAGAGCAGAAAAAAAAAGAATATCACAGAATCACAGAATGAACTAGGTTGGAAAAGACCTTTAGGATCATCTAGTCCAGCCTATGACCTAACACCTTCTCCTCTGCTAAATCATGGCACTTAGTGCCACTTCCTTTTTTTTTAAACATGTCCAGGGATGGTGACTCCACCACCTCCCTGGGCAGACGATTCCAATGTGCAAACACTCTTTCAGTGAAGAATTTTTTTCTAACATCTACCCAAAATATAGAGGTATCAGTCCTGTAATCATAATGTAAATCCTAAATAGATCCATTCAAACACTGAATTCCAGGTTGTAGGAAGGTACTTTTGTCCAGATATTTACTGTACTTTTTCAGTAGTTAGGTGATCTTCCCAAATAGCCTCTGATCATTACCTTAGCTGACCAGCCATGTGCCTAATCAGACAATGACCATACATGTATTTTCTCCTTTGTACATTATGTTGATCAAGCTTTTCTTGTAGCATAAAAATATATGTGTATATATATATATAAATATAAATATATGTGTATATATATATATATGAATATATTCAAAGTTTAAAATTCTCAAATATAACACCAAGTTTTGAAATGAAAACAGAAAATTATATTTTAAAACATTACCTTTCTATAGCAAGAGACCTGCAGTTTGTTTTCTCATCTCATATTCTTCAAGTCTAGTGACAGTATAACTTGCAGTAGCACGCCAGGGAGGCATAACGCTACAGAAACCCACAAAACTGCTGCTTTGAACTTTCAAAAGTCATTACTGCCCATATCTCTCTAGATCTCGCTTACAGTTGTGCTTGAATCATAAATTAATTATAATATGGAATACATTTGAATTCATTTGCTCAATCATAAATATTTAGTGCAACTTTGGACATCTTGGGATGTGTAAGATACCTTCATGGACCTGGAAGATGTGACATAAGATACAAAGTGACATGTGGAGGTGAGCTAGCTGGTCCATGTGTAGAAATTTGAAGAGGACATTCAAAGGCAAATTGAAGAGAAATGTCTGAATTTCTTGTCTAAATCCTGCATATTCAAACACAGCATGGTCCTCTAAAGACCACTGGAAGAGAGAAGGAAGTTAGAACAAACATTTCTGTCATGAATTTCTTTGCTCCCTTCAGTGATATGCATAGGAAAAATAATCCAATGCACACTTGTAGTTCCTTTGCCTACCTATTTCTGCCCAGAACATTTGATGATTCAGAGATAATCGAATTATATGAGAAAACCAATTATATGAAAATAAGACTTTTACTTTGGCTTTGGTTCAAGGAGAGGAGAATAATTACTGACCATTAGAATAATAATAATAATAAAGTAAAAATAAACAAAATTTGACAAAAAGTTGCAGGTGGTTCGGGGTTTTTTTCACCTGCAAGGGATTTTCCACCCTCCTTTTTTAGTAGTTACTGGCCCTTTGACAATGAAACGGGTTTTCAGAAAGATTGTTGAGGCTTTTCACTTGCAGACATAAAAATCTAATTTTTATGGGCACAGCTATGAGGAAACTGCTATAGCTGGCTCTGCCTGAGCATAATTAAGGCTAGGCAATCTCCAGATATTACTGCCAACCTCACCTATTCTATCAAAGATGTTTCTATTATAGGAAATACTTCTTTCAGTTTGCATTTTCAGGTAGAATTTGTAAAAATTTTTTTGGTATGACATTTTAAAAATTATTTTTTTAGGGTTTTTTTTTTTTTTTGTGAAACCAATATGAAAATGACCCAACATAGAATGTTCATAAGAGATTTATGAGCAGAGATTCTCAAGAATTAGAGATCGAGGCAACAAAGGGAACCTTGTGGCTGGTGTTTAGCGCAGGTTGCCTGGCCAAGGGCAGCCTATTGACAAAGCCTTCTTGCTCCAGCTACGAGAGGCATCACGCTCTCAGGCTCTTCTCCTGCTGAGGGGCTGCAACCACCCTAACACCTGCTGGAAAAGTAGCACAGAGAGCTGTAGGTGGTCCAGGAGACTCCTGGAGTGCACAGAAGGAAACATCTTGAGCCCTACCACAGGGAATAAGTAACATGCAGTCCTGCGGGAAATGGACTAGGCAGTAAGTAAAGAGAAGGCCCTGAATTTTAGGAAAGTAAATTCCAAGCTGCTCAAAGAGTTAGTCAAGGAACCCTCTTGGAAAGTGCCCTCAGGAAGCAAGAAGAGAGCTGACAGGTCTTTACAACATTTTCCACAGAGCTCAAGAGCTCTCAATACCTGTAAGAAATCAGGAAAGGAATGAGGGAGACTGGCATAGTTAAGACCTGCTAATCAATCTAAAAGGCAGGAAGGAAATGCAAACACTGCAGAGTGAAAGGAGGGACAAGTATCCTGGGGAGAGCATAGGGATGTTGCTCGTTTGCGTAGGGATGGGGTCAGAAAGGCCAAGCAATATCTAGAGGTGAACTTGGCAAGCAATGTAAGTAATAAGTGTTTCTGCAGCTATATCGTCCTGCATAACAAACAAAAACAAGGCTGAGATACTCAACAACCTCTTTACCTCAGTCTTCACTGTCAATTTCTTTTTCCACATCTCTTGAATAGATGAACCTCAAGGCAGGAACAGGGGGAAGATCAGGTTCATGACAGCCTGAGGAGCTTGAATGTACGAGTCTATGGGACCTAAGAAGGTGCCTCGCAGTCGTGGAACCAGAGAATGGTTTGAGTTCACTCACTTGACTAGGTTGCTCACAGCACCATGTAGCCTGGTTTGTTTATCTTGATTTAAGCTTGGAAATTTTTTTGTTTGTAATTGGGGACAGGCAGTGCTCCAGATGGGCACTGGCTTTGCAAACCCCCATCTCTCATCACATCTCTCCTGGTATGTAGTCCTGAGAGAACTTACTGATGCAGTTGCCAAACCACTCCCCATGACATTTGAAAAGTTCTGGCAGTCATGTGAAATCCACAGTGACTGGAAAAAGGAAAATATTGTGTCGATTTTTAAAATGTGAAGAAAGGAAAACCCTGGGAACTGCTGCCCTGTCAGCCCCATCTCTGTGTCTGGGAATATCATGAAACAGATCCTCCTGAAAGCCATGCTAAGGCATACGGAAGAAAGGGAGTTGATTTGAGACAGCACAACTTCAGCAAGGGCAAGTCCTGTTTGATCAACCTAATGGCCTTCGACAAAGGAAGAGCTAACTAGTTTCATATTGTAGTACATAGTCATTTAAGTTAGCTTGCCATTTCAGCTGAATCTGAAATAACTGGAAAGAGGCAGCTGTAGTTGTAACTCTTGTGTTGACACAAGATTAGTATGTTGTTACTGGAAAATAAAAACCTGATCTTCAATAAAGTTGGTATATTTTTCTTCTTTAGAGAAAATTTGATGAAAGACAAATACCAGACTGTTGCAAAAATAATAATAAGCTATTTGTCTCCAAAGTTTAATTCACATTCATAAATATATCTTCAGTTCATTTCTGAACAACTTCTTTTAAGATTTTAGCTTGTTTTGAAAGAGGCCATTGAGAGATTCCCAAATTAGGTAAACAGGGTTTTTAAATTTTTTTAAATGATACGAGAAAGTGTTGTTACAATAATTAGCTCAGCCTTTCAGTTTACCCTCCTGTTTTCTTATTCCCAGTGTTACTTTTGTCAACTACTGGTCAGCAGACCACTTTTTCTTAAGTAATAGTGTAATGCACAGGTAATAGTGCAATGCACCTGCAATTGCACTTCATATGCAATATACTAGTAACTGATTGAGACTAGATTTTTCTGGAGCAGATTTCAAAAATGCAATTTTACATCTCCCAGTTTTGTATGAAACTAACTATAGTAATTCCCTTTATCTCTTTAGAATTTCCTGAAATGCAAGATATGATACATATATTCAAGAGAATTTTAGCTGATACCAGTGATAAATTTGTATCAGTTTATCTCATGCCCAAAGAAAAACTCTTTAATGAGAAGAAAAATGAAGAATGGTTCTTGCATAGAAATTAGGGAAATGTGCATTGTGGCTTTTTGTATTTCCCTTAAAATTCTAGAATAGAAAGTGACAGTCTGAATATTTTTCTACAAAACAGATTAATCAACTGACAAAACTGCTACGTTTTATGCAACTTAAGGGCCCAGATTTTTGAAAGATTGAAAGGAATATCCCTATACTGTAAGTTTTGTAAAAGGGATATGTAAATACCAGATTCTGAAATAGTTATACAAAAGACTAACTTTTCTCTATTTATTGGAAATTGAGGCTCACATTGAGCCTATATATTTACCTCAGAATAGTCATCCAAGGGTACCTTCCTTTTGTATCAAAAGCCTTTGACACAAAAATTGCCTAATCATCTTAAAACCTTTTAAATTTTTTGTCACTTTGATATTTTCAGGAATGAGTGGTGAAATGGAATATTTAGGAGAGATTTAAACTTAATCATTTCTCATGTACCATTATAAAGCAATGAAACAATTAGCAGGTAACTAGTGAGGTGAAAGGTTTCAAAATATTACAGTAGATCTTCCCTAAGAGACAAAGAAATAAAGTGCAATTATCCTTAATGATATTCAATAACCAAAACAGCAGCTTAAAATAAATATTTAATACTAAGTCTATATTATCAAGAGAGGAAAAAAACCTGTGAAAGGAAACCTTTGAAAATATTTTTTTGGTGACACACAAATATATCTGTTAATGACTTTTGACACAATCTTTTAGATGTTAACCCTTCTAGCAGCATACACAAAAAGATGAGTTATTTTTGAATATGTAGCCTTATGATAATCAGACATGATTTATTTATTAAAAAGTAAAGAAAAGTGTATTCGCTTTAAATATTTATTCTTAAAATATTAATATTAGCAATGCCTATTTCTTAACTTCTAATCTGATTAGGAGATAATAGAAAATACAGAAATTTTAAGTCATGTGGATGTGTGAAATATGAAGTTATGAAATAAATGAAAGTGGTTTGGTAAGACTTTTGAGGTCTTAATTGTTGAAGTGAGGCTTTGTTTTCAGAGCTATTCTTTCAATGAGTATCTGCCAAAATATGTTGAGACTGACACTGATTTTCTGCTTGTACAAAGAGGCCAGAGGAAGGCCAGAGGAAGGCCAGGGGAAGAAATTACATTCTGAATTTAGCATAACTTGGAAATCGCACACTTTATTTGTTTGTGAGGATAACTTTTTTTTTTTTTTACCTTTCCTATAACCTATAATATGAAGTGAAAATTATCATTTGGCACTGAGTGGAAAGTTGTGATGACACAGCAATAAAGCTACTTGCCAAATTATAGTTAAGAAATTAAAATTCTGCCTTTGATTTAGCATTGCAGTAAACTAAGATTAAGAAAACTTAAAACTGTTCTACTTAAACATTTTTTCATAGCTGTTAGATGCATAGCTTTTTATGTTAGACAGTGTTCAATAAATATTGAAGCTTGACTCCCTTTCCTCAAGTTTTTTAGTTCTATGCAGAGGTCCATCTGCTATTTTTTTAAGACTAAATGTTAATAGCCTACACATTCTGGTGTGCCTTCATGATTTCTGCTGCAAAGCCTATCATTTTATGCATGCATATGATACCCACTGACATATGCTTCTTAAATTTTCAAAGATGAATTCTCGGGAAGTTTCCAAATAGCAGCAGCTACAACAAATTGCACAGAGATCTTGCTTGTTTTGCAAGAATTTCAGTCATGATTTTATCCCCCATTCTTCTCTTCAGCTCCTCCTGAAAGCCATTTGAAAGAGGGCGATGGTTTTACAGAGGATGAGGAGGTGGAAGTTCTGATAAGTGTCCCACTTGGATTACTTATTCTTCAATAAAATTGAGAACTATTAAAGACAGGATAAAGCCTTTTTTTCTTTTTGAGACATACTAATATCTGCCTTGACTGAATCCTAAATTTAAGTTCAGGAGGCAGAAAAATGGTGGAAGCTACCCTGGTCACTATAAAAGTATATTTCTTAATGAATCAGTGGTATTTATTTTCTCCTTAAATGAAAAAAAAAAAAATACCCCATTTCAGTATCTTCTGTGTGAATCTTATTTCTGAACACGTACTCATGACAGTCAAGACTAATCATTCTTCCCATTCCTAAGTATGAGATCCACTCATTCCTAAGATCCACTTCCAGACACCTCCCTGCTGTGTTCTGTGAATGTCTTTACATATTCCTTTTTTTGTGTTGTTTGTCTTGATTCAAATTAATGTTTCTTTCAATATTTTTGAAATACTTTGGTAAGGAAGTACCTCTATATAATTCATTGTGTCTTCACGGAGCTTTTCTAGAGATACTGTAAGGTAAAGTCCTTCCTTTACTTTAGATACTTCAGGATTAAAAAACTTCCTTCAATCTTTCATTGTCACTCATGTAGTCCAAAGAAAGATATCTGGGAGCTAAATGATCGTTTTACAAAATAGCTGGAAAGATTCAAGCCTATTCTGTCACTTAGGCAACTAATTACACCATTATATACTGCAATTACAATTAAAGATTTTCAGATGATGAAAAGGATATTCACTGCATCCTTGTTACTTCATATTTCCTTGCCAACGCTCCAGAGTGTCATGATTTTAATAAAAACAACTCAAGAAGCTGCATTTTTCTCAGTAATATCGACACCTTAGAGATGACACTGCAACTCCTTTTCCTCTTTATATATTAGCCATGTTATCTGAAGGAGAAGCATCCATCTTTTTTGCTGAAAGTAAAAAGTGTTTAAATTTGTCTTTGCAAAAATGTTTTGTCAGGCATTAACAACACCACTACATTTATTGTTCAGGTCAGCAACTTTTAGTATCAGATTTGGCTGCTTTCTTGAATATAAGCCAAATGGCTTCTCTCAAATTAAATAATAGCACAAATAAATTGACAACATTCCCCTTGTAGTGAAAGCTACATCATGTAAAAATTGGGGCATTAATTTCATATGTAAAAAAAAACCCCAAACAATTATTTTCTATAATAATGAAGAACAAAAAATCAATTCCAGTTTAGCAGATAGGAAAGAATATTGCATTCCGCCCATGTGTGTATCAATCAATTTGATAAGTACTTTGGATGAGTATTTGGAGTCCTAGAAAAAGTAAAATTACAGCAGTCAAAATAAATAAATAACTGTTTAACACCACTAGAAGTTGGTCTTGTTTCTCTATCAATATTCAGTAAATTGTGCATTTGCAAAAGGTCTGTGTAAGTAATATAGTACTTTTCACATATGTTAAAAATGCCTGCTCTTCCCTCATTACTCATTTAATTGCACAGAGGAAAAAGAATATGTTACTTTGTAAGGTATGACATTATTAGCTGTAAAATTAGAAATCATTTCAGAAGAGAGAAACTGTAAACTTACCCAAGTTTAAGTATCAAGCCTGATGCTTAACTTTGCCTTTATTATTGTTAGAAGAATTCATCCTTAAGAGATATTAATCTAATTCTTTTAATATTCCAGCCAATACAGATAACAAATATGTATGTGCAGAAGATCTTTCTCTGACACTATCATTCTTAAATTCTGGTTTCACAATGGTTTCCATAGCAACAGAGTGATGTTTTTATAAACACCGCACCATTGCTTGTGTTATGAGTAGAAGCAGCAGAAATGTTAATCCATACCTGTTTTTCAAAGAAAAATAGCCTAAAGAGAAAGATGATATAAATCCTCAATATTCAGATCAAGTTATTCTGTCTGTCTTGCTGTTGTCCGATGTCAAAATCTTTTCAACTGATAATTAAAAGATTATAGCTCAGTCAAGGAAATATTTTGTTTAGCTGATAACAGCAGAAATAACTCTCCTTTATATCATTTGAATATGGATATGAAACCAAGCTTCAGTTGTTAAAAAATATGTAATACTACATCAGATGTATCACTGAGACCAAGTAATACATTTGTCACTGAAGAGGGTGAAAGTAGAGCTGTTGCAGAAATATAAATAAGGATATATTTCTGAAGAGAAACCTTCTTTTTTTTTTTTTTTTTTAAATTTAACAAGGACTACTTTCTTTGGTTACTTTGCATGTTTTATCTTTGGTTATGCCTAAACATCTCTGACAGGGGTTATTTTTATGATTACCTTTAGTTCCACTCAAGCTGGTAAAGGAGTTATGCCACCTCTTCATTACCCCTGTGTTACACGTAGACTCTCTGTTAACAACTTTGCAGTCTTAAATGCCTCTCCTGGGAACATGTTTACTGGAAGGTAAAGAACTTTGTGCAGTACACACTCTGATAGCAGTCATANAATTGTCATTTTTAAGTAACAGCCCAATTATTAGATCATTTACCTCTGATGTAAGAGCCTTTCTTTCAAATTGCTGTTAAAAGAGAAGCTCCAGATTGCAAATACAATTGTAATGTCAAGTGGAAGCATTCTTTTGTGCAAACAATGCTTCTGCAAAAAAAGACTCCCAAGCAAACAAACACATCAACTGATTCAAAATCCCTGGGGTTCAGAACAAAATAAATAGAGAGCCATCATGTTGCATCATTTGCTTAAGTCAGAGTTTCAGTTTCTTCTCTAAATATCTTTCATAGATCTCATCTAGTGGCTTGCTGTAAAGACAGAAGAAATTCTTGAACACACATATTGTCCTCAAAAGTTTTAATTACTGCAATATTATGAAGTGTGACCCATGCTTATTTCCCAAGCAAATTTTCAAACTGCTTGATCCACAGTATATATGATACTCATTGATGTAAGCGGGATGTAATGTATAGAGATATATACTCATAGGAGAAAGCACCAGACGAGATTTCCTCTGAAACTACCAATACGCTGCTAAATGAAAAATACACTTTTCCTACCCATGTTTTTTATGATTTCCTTATGCCTGTAATGACTCATGCAACTTGATTCTCAGCATATTTTTAGTTTCTTATGTTGCTTTTTTTACCTTTGTTCTGCTCTTTGAGACAGGGTCAAGTCACATGGAAGAGGGATAAAGAGGCTTCTTGTATTTGGAAGGCAGGAATATATTTAGATGTCTGGGATGAGAAAGAAAAGGAGGGAGAAAATTATTTGGAAACAAATCAGAACATAAATGGTTACCCAGAATTTTTTGGAAATTACAAGGGGAAATTAGGGCTGGAAAAAGAACAAGTCATGCAGATCACATTCACACCAGATTGCTACTTTTGTTTTGTTAAATTTATCATTCTGTGCAAGACAGTGATTTCTTCAGTATTAGTAGGTGACCTGTGCAAATCCAAACATGATATGAAACAAATGGCAGAACCACATTTTGATGGAACCAATTGATAGGAGTGTTTAGAACAAAGAATGTAGAGTTTACGCTATGCAGAACATGATCCTCTACACAAAGTTAAATTTCTGAGTGCAAGTGTTATTTTTGGTTCTTTTCACGGAAAATCTGAACTGACAGGGCAAGTTTTCACCAAAACTGAATTGTGGCCTAAATGGCAATTTTGCACTTTTTCTAGGAGACCTAAAATCAAAAAGACTGTTGCTGAACTAATTCCTTAATAAGAATGCTGAAAATAAATAAATTTTTACAATAAGTAGTATTTAGTCCATTTATTTTGTGAAATGCTAATATTCAGGATAGAATCTGCATTCATGAATCACAAACAAAATATTCTTTTATGCCAGATACACAAAATGGCACTCCAAAGAGCAGCAAGATGTTCATAAAACCAAGAATTTGTTGGCTTTATTTTCTGAAGAAAAAGACTGCTTCAGTTTGATTGAAATCTCTTCATATACTGCCATTCATCCATAAATGCAGCTACCCACAGAAGAAGAGTATATTAAAGTACTTAAGGTGCTTCACACTGCAAAATTAGCCACAGTCTGCCAATTTCTGTTAAGTGCCTCTGCAGCACCTGTTATTCTTGAAATTAGNACCAATGAATGTAACTTGTGTGCTAAGACAGTATTTAATTCTTATTACATTTAAAACTTAGTCCGTATTCTGTAGGATAAGGTTTCCAATATATTTTATAGTTTACTTTTTTTCTCAAGTTTTACAAGCATAGACCATTATGAAATTTTATTACTTAGCAAGAAGACATAAAATGTACGACAACAGAA
>VYXC01005595.1:137959-170992 GCA_013397175.1 Platysteira castanea
CTGAACTGACAGGGCAAGTTTTCACCAAAACTGAATTGTGGCCTAAATGGCAATTTTGCACTTTTTCTAGGAGACCTAAAATCAAAAAGACTGTTGCTGAACTAATTCCTTAATAAGAATGCTGAAAATAAATAAATTTTTACAATAAGTAGTATTTAGTCCATTTATTTTGTGAAATGCTAATATTCAGGATAGAATCTGCATTCATGAATCACAAACAAAATATTCTTTTATGCCAGATACACAAAATGGCACTCCAAAGAGCAGCAAGATGTTCATAAAACCAAGAATTTGTTGGCTTTATTTTCTGAAGAAAAAGACTGCTTCAGTTTGATTGAAATCTCTTCATATACTGCCATTCATCCATAAATGCAGCTACCCACAGAAGAAGAGTATATTAAAGTACTTAAGGTGCTTCACACTGCAAAATTAGCCACAGTCTGCCAATTTCTGTTAAGTGCCTCTGCAGCACCTGTTATTCTTGAAATTAGCAACAGCTAAATTGACCCAAGTTTATGTGCAGGGTGTGGCAGAAAGTGTCAGACTTCATGTAGTCTGAGCTGAAAGGTGTGGAAAAACAACATATTTTTTATGTGTAAGATAATTATTCTATGAAAGGAAATAAAATTGCATGCCATTTAGCTAGGCAAGAAGAAAAAATAAGTTGTTGCAGTGATTTTGTGGTATGAAAAAGAAAATTTAAGGATGACTGCTATTAAATAAAGTGCGTGCATGAGTAACTTGTGCAGTAAATATTTTTCAGATGTTCCGACAGAACTTTTGAATTGAATTGCAAAGGGTACCTTTGCATGTGGAATTTGCTATAGTATTGTCATTGTTTAGGAATGGTATTGTCCAATTTAGAAGTCCCACTAAAATCACACCGCTGCTCATGCCCTCCACACATTCCAACTGGAAGAACAAAAGGCAAAGATCACAGGTTAAGATAAGAACAATTTAGTGAAAACAACAATGAGATAAACAAACGATAACAGCAACAATATTAATAACCAAAGCGATAAGACAAAAAACTGGCTGACACAGAAAGGCCATAATGATAAACAAACACTGATTGTCTCTCTCCCACCACAATTTTCAACACAAAAGAACCCCTTATCCTCAGAAAATACAGAGTCCATTTTCACAACTCCTTTCAATCAGGTCAGGTGGTATTAAATAACATCAGATTCCTGGCCACAGCTCCTCCCTGGGCTACTGGAAAAAATTAACCCTGTACTTGCCAGAACCAGGACATTATTCATCACTTATTCTAAACAGTCGACCTTATACTCAGACCCTACGCCTTCCAACTATATACATATAGACAGACAGATATAGACACAGATATAGATAGATTAGATATGGATATACACAAGCACAGGTATCATTTCCATAGTCAGTGGGATGCCCTCTAGAGGTCTGTTGAGTTCATTTAAGCCATGACTGTGGGTTCCATCCATCCTGGATGTCTTCCAGGGCAGTAGGGCTGGTTTGCTGTCAGGTGGTTGAGAGCTGCGTGAGGTGCTCATGACTGGTGTACCTGGAGCAGCCCATCCTCATTGTCTACAGTAGTTATGGCATGCAGGGGCAGTGCCATTCAGCAACCAGCATTACATGCACATTCAACACTACAGACTGTTCTCACACAAAAATCAAATCCCCTTGAGGTACGTGCTGTGTTTCCCCATCCCTCTGCATTATCCACCAAGTGCATCCAGGTCCTTGAGCAAAAACAGTCCCACAGATGGGCTTGCCTTTGCTTGAGGCAGGACTAATCCAAACCGTCTTCCCTAAAACATTACTCATATGTACCAAAGGGACTTTATTCCTTTCTACAGTACATGAGGTTTTGATTGGGCAGGGGCCAGCTTAACTGGTAGAGCCTTTAGTGTTAACTAACAAGATGGCCTTCGCTAAATTAAATCCCAGTGTTTGAAGGTCCCGCTTCCCATTGCTTTCAATGTCATTGAACCATCTACTGATATCAAGAGAGTATCACTTTTCATTTTCTGTTAGTTATATTGTGTGACCTCTTCAATATGTGCCTTCAACCTTCTCCTCCTCCTCCTCTGAAGACATTCTGAAATTTTCACCTTTGGGCCAGTTCACGATGAATTCCAAGATCTTGGATAGTTGGTGTTTCCTATTCAAGCTCCCTGTATGATTAGCACGATCCATTTACTCCATGTAGCATCATGGGATATGTGCAAGGGACTTTCCCTTTGAACACATCCAGCCCATCACTGGCAGTCGGGGTGTCAGAAGAAGCTGTGTTTTGGTGCCAATCGCTTCTGAAGCAGCTCAAACCCCTTCGTAAGTTGCCAGCATCTCTTCTTCAGTTGGGTTGTAGCAGGCCAGAGATTGTTTGTATTCCCCACTCTAGAACCTCGGGGATCATTCTCAAATCTGCCCTGGTACTTTTTCCCGAGAAGCTCCCAAGACTACAGAACACTCCCAAGACTCTCTCTGGTAGCTGTGTAGAGAACATTTTTCACATCTTGTCCTCTCCTGACTGGACCACAAGCTACTGCATGGGCAATCTCCTGTTTAATTTGTTCAAAAGCTTCCTGTTGTTCAAGACTCCACATGAAACCATTCTTCTTCCATGATAGAGAGGGCTTACAGTCGGACTGTAATCTGGAACATGCATCCTCTAAAAAACGCACAGTGCCTAAGAAAACCTGAGTTTCCTTCTTGATGGTTGGTGGGGACATAGCTACTCTTTCGTTGACCGCATCCATTGGAGTTGGACAATATCCATCCTGCCATTTCACTCTTAAAACCTGACTTTCCTGGGCAGGACCCTTGACCTTACTTTGGTTTATGGCAAAACTAGCCTTTAGGAGGATTTGGATTATCTTCTTCCCTTTCTCAAAAGCATCCTCTGCCGTGTTCCCCCATACGATGATGTCATCAGTGTGCTGCAAGTGTTCTGGAGCTGCACCCTTCTCCAGTGCAGTCTGGATCAGTCATGGCAAAAAGGGGTGTTGTATTTCCATTGAAAGGCTTTTCAGTATAATTTTAATATGGCACAATCAAGCTACCATGATGTCATTACTGTCCCTGTTTGAGACAAATTCAGAGAAATTTGAATTTGAACATCCTCTCTTAGAAGGCAGGTTACCGCCACCCATCCTCCACCAGGTTCAGGAAGAAATTTCTCAGAGAAAAGTGAAGGAAAAAATTTATTTATTTAATAAACACACAGAAAAAGAATAATAATGCTAAATAATAAAACTTCTCACTCTGGAGAGAAACCTGGGAAGATTTTAAAGTCCTTCTGTGGGTGTGGTCTCTCTCCTACTCTTTGACGCTAGGTCAGCGTGGGCCCACCTCCAGGCCTCGGTGGAAAGTTCTCCCGGATGATGTTTTGGTGTTGTTGCACAGTTCCAGAAGAAAAGAAGAAGAAGCCAAACTCCCAGGGAAAAGAAAACTTTAACTCTCTGTCTCTCACCAGAGAAACAGAGCCGAAAGCTGGCTGAAAAGCAAGAGGGGTGCTTTGTCCGCTCTTCTCACTGCAGCAGCTATCTCTGTGTCCTTGGAGCACAAACTGCTTTGAAAACCTCATTGGGCTTTTTTTTTTTTCTTTCTCTTGCACCCAGTTTTAAAGACACAGAAAGGCACGGGGTTCATATCTGGTCATAGAGCAGCAATAGGGGATACAACATCATGAAGTCACCCCAAGACAATTACTTATATCCAGGGGAGCTGTCTGAGTTAATTTAACTAAAAAACATGTAATATAAATAGCTGAAGTGCGACAGTCTTATAGAAGTGAAACCTGTTTAATGGAGCATTAATGAAAGAGAAATACTGGCATTCTATAACATACAAATCCAGAGCCTTAATTCTTGTGTAGTCATAGTGCCACATGTTCTGTCCCTCTATTCTTATTATTTGATAGGGGTGGGGCAGACATATGGAGAGAGAATAAGAAGATGAACAGACCATGAGACTGTTGTTGCTAATGAGGTGTGAATGGTATCAAGCTGTTACCATACATTTTGCCAGGAAAGGGTCCTCAAGGGACAGTAAAAGTGAATAAATTTTGAAGTCTCCTTTAAGCAGATCTGTGTTGCCATGAAGTCAGAATTTCTCCAAGAGTAAAAAGTCAGTCTGAAGTCTGACCCCTTGCACTCCTCTGTAATAAAAGACTGCTGTCCTTCCTGAAAATGCTCTTTTTTGTGCCTGCTTCAGCCCCTCCTTTCTTCTTTTCAGCCTCTTACCTTTCACAGACTGAACACTGTCTTAGTATTAGACTGTAGCATGAGCAAAAACAGATAATAAAGTTCGACATAATATCCAAGTCTAGTAAAATTAAAAGAAAATGGTGTTTCAAGATTTTTTTAAAAATTTGTTTCAAAACTGGAGCTCGTGTGAAGGTCTGGAAGCATAACATATTTATTTATATGTTAAATATGTAACAACTGTGAAATTTGTGGGGAAGTCTCTCAAATAATGTCTTGGCTGCACAGCATCACCACAGTGGCTGAGTTTGAGTGGTGGGTATTGCCTGCCTTGTGGTTTTCCACCACTCCTTCTATTTGCCTTTGCTGTGACATTAGTCCTGAATTTGCTTGGAGAAAAGAGAAAATAGGGTAAGAGAGGCACATCACGGAGGGTGTGTGGAAAGCAAAGCCCTCAGGGAGACCTGAGCACAGCCAGAGGCTGGAGATGGGTGCAAGGAGGGTCTGTGTGTGTCTGTCTGTCTCTAATGGATGTCTGCAACCATGGATGTTCAGTAACTGTGCTGAACAAAGGATGGCTGCTCTCCTGAGAAAATATGGATGGCATATATATAAAGTTTTTAAGAAAATGTTTGGGAAAGTATAAATGGGGAAAGTATTGTAGTAAAAAATTACTCTATCATCAAGGGGTTTTTTAAATCATTTTTTGGACATAGCATAGAATATTAAGCTCACTGACACAAGTCTCCAACCACTGTGGTGGAACCAAAATTGTATGACTGTATCCTTCTGACTGAATCCAATTCATTGGCAAGTCTAGTTGTGGATTCCAGGATGTAATTCAAGTACAGGCTTAAACCCCTGCTGCTTTCATCCAGTCCTTGCGCTGAAAGCCGTGTAATTTACTGACATGTAAAATACTTACAAGCAGTGACTATTTCAAACTGTTTATGGTTTGTTTTGGTTTTTGTTTTGTTTGGGTTTTTGTTGTTGTTTTTTGTTTTTTATTTGTTTGCATTGGTTGGTTGGTTGGTTGGTTGGTTGGTTGGTTGGTTGGTTGGTTGGTTGGTTGGTTGGTTGGTTGGTTGGTGTCAGTTGGTTGGTTGGTTGGTTTGAGGGGTTTTTTGCTAATGGGGGAAAGTAAATTATTGTAAAAGTTTATTAAATTAATGAAAGAAAGAATTAATTCAGAAACTAAGTCCGCCCAAGTTTTTCAGTAGAATTTTCATCATAATGCTTAAAATCTCCTTTATCAGCCTTCAACAAGTGACTTTTAAAAAATTTTCCATGTATCTAGAAGCCCTCTGACTCCTAGGGATATCCTGGTTGCTTAAACAGCCCTATATGGAGCTTGATTTAAATCAGCTAAAATAGATAACCACCTTTTTCCCCTTAGCTGTCTGCCCTTTCCAAAGGACAACCATCTGCCCTTAGACCTGAACAAAATAAATGTGGCTGTTGAGAACTCAATCTACAGTTTGCACCCTGAGACAGAAACTACCAAAGTTACTGATAATGAAGTGAAAGAAAGAAGCTGAAGACCTCTGCTTTAAGGCAGTGTCTGAAAAAGAGAAAAGGGAGATAGAACATCCAGAGAAGGAACAAAGGTACACCTGGAAAAAGAAAGACAGTTCAGTTTAGAATAAAAAAGGAAAGGTTGTATCTGAAAGAAATAAAACATTTTCTTGTATCAAAAATGAAAGCAAACATTTTCCCATTAAATATTTAAATTTAAAACATTATATTAGTATTTAATTGCCAAATATAAGTTTTATGGGTTTCTTTAATAATTTGTCCCAACTCCTCATACTTTTCTGTTGATAAAGGGATCTAGTAGCTGTCCACCTGGAACAAGTTCTGTATCCACACCATCAAAATTTAACCCTCACACAGTCTGAAATATAGTTAGATTCAGAACTATGTGGCCTAAATGTTTTTTTTAGGACCAGAGGCAAACAAATGTTTCAGCTTTGTGGCAGTGGATATGGCAGCACCTTAAAGCACTTAGCTTCAAAAGTGTCATTTTAGTGACAGCTAGCATGGTAGTCACTTTTCTTGAATTTCTTGAGCATCTTGAAGTAAATCAAATGTTTTCTGGTTGTAACTTTCTTCAAGGGTTACCACCTCTTACAGGGTGTGAACATTCAGCACTTTTCATTGTATGCTTCAGAGAACACTATCAGTTTTGCACAGATATTTTGCAGAGTAACCTGTGGTATGTCACCAGTTCATCACCACAGTAGACCTTGGATTTTGAAAAAAAAAGGGACTTTTTGGGTAAAGTCATACACAAAAGACCTATGAGGGGCTACTGGAAACAGAACACATTCTACTCATTTCCTACACATTTCCTCTGCCTAGATTCCTGTTTTTTCATCACATTTTCTCTTTTGGGAGTTAGAGTAAATATAACAGTGGATAAGACAGTGTAACTGTCCTTACAGTGGCAATTTTTCACTTCTTTTCCACAGGACCATAGGATGGTTGAGGTTGAAAGGAACTACGGAAAGTTATCTTGTACAGTCATCCTGCTCAGGCAGGATCAACCAGGGCAGATGACTTTTGAGTATCTCCAAGGATGGAGATTTCATGTTCACGATATTATTAACAGTTATTATTATTATTGACTTTTATTCACCCGGAGTATTCTGTTAATATTTACTACTGGTACTCAGAAAAGAGGATAGAATTGACAGCTGTGTGAGGAATAAGCCATTTCTAGGAGAAACAGAGACCATACCATAAAAAAAGTAGAGTTTAAGTCATTTTACCTCAAACTCATCAAAACCTAAAAAGCAGTTCTATTAACACTTCTAATATTCTGTCTACTAAAATAAATATGTGTACATCACATTGATCACAGTCAGAAAAAATGATAATATTTAATCTGATTGCATATTATAATTGCAGATATGATGATTGAAACACAGAGAATAATTTTTTGAATCTCTTCTAGATCATGTAGTAGAGTATTGGAAAAAACCCCTCTTTCCTTTCAAAGATCCACCCAAGAGCACACCCTTTTCTTGCTATGCTCTTTAGGGGAATTTCATAAATGCTATTTAATTCACAACAAAGAATTTGGAAAAAAAAAAAAAAACAAAGCAACCAACCTTTTTAAAGCAAACTAAGATTGCTCAACAAAAGAAAACAATGGTGTGGGTAAGACCTTTATACTTCTATAGTCTTTCTAAAAACTGATCTAGATGAGGCTTGTAGAGATATATGCAGATTGCAATATTTTGTCTCCAGAGACATGCTTTTAAAGTACTATTTCGTTCTGTGGTATATATATATCTTCTGGTGACAAAACATAAAGAAGAGAAAATGAACATATTTGTCTTGTCAAAAAGCAGCTCTGAATGATGGATTTAATGAGAACTAAACAGGTGAAATTAAACTTGATACATCAGACCTAACAGTAATAATTCAAAGACTTCAAGCTCTGCCCCTGCACCCACTCTCTCTTCCCTGAAAAGAGTCATACTGTACTTTGCTTGTAGCGTTGCTTCACGCGAGTAAGATCATGGGTTTGAGACACTCATCTAAAAGGCTTTTGAAACCTCATTTTAACGGTGCCCTCAAGAGAAACATAGTGTTTTTTAAAAACATTGCTATCCAGAAAACTCTGGGCTATACACACAGCATTTCCATCATGTCATGACAGGCCACCCTGAGCTGTCAATAGTGTCTGGTATGTAAAAAATTACATCATTTCTAAGACACACTTCACTTTACACTTAAATTCTATTAAAAATACGGAGTATCATGCACTTTACTCTTGTCTGTCTATTTTTTATAAGTGTCTTGCTACAGAATTCTGTATGTTTCACATTTCTAGTGAACAGATGAGAGTTAGCTGAACTGTAGGTAATCTTCCATTTCCATGCATAGCTCTAGCAGCTTCAATGAATTTTTAAACTTAAAAATGAAAACAATCAAAATTCTTGTTTGGAATGTATAAGCATATTTTTCTGTTTGGATGTCCATTTATCTGTTAATCCAGCTCACTGACAAGTGAAAGCAGGTGAAAACCTTAATTATCCCCTAAATGTCAGTAATAATTTTTTATTCTCTTGGGAATTATACAAGAATATAGAATTCCACAGTTTTATAAAACCACAACATTTTATATATCTATATGTAAAACTATGTATTTATTTCTATTACTGTTGAAGTTACTAAAGAGTGTTTGTGCTCTTGTCACCAAAAAAACAGGAAATAAACTCTCCAACCAACTGCTAGGTTGGAATGCTGACATTACTTTACTAGCAGCACTGGATGAATGGGGATTTCTCCTCAAAACATGTCCAGTAAATGTTTTTTTTCTTCAGAGTATCTCAAATATGTAGTTATGTTGCAATTTACTTCTCTTATTTTTCTTTGCTGAGACACACAATCCTGTTTTCAAAACTAAGATATCTACTAACACATATTAATAACTGATATAAATAAACAAGCAAGAATTAGGTGGCACAGATCCCTAGATCTGTGACTACGTTAAATCTCTGGTGTTTGTACTAAGCATGGTATGGTACAAAACTGAGCATTAACCATGAATATAGGAATCATACACTACTGTGGTAAAGCTGAAAAAATTTTCAAACATCTTCCCCCACCTCTTCTTAAAGAAATATAAGTTGTTTCGTAACACTCTCACAGCTCCTATCTGGCTATGAACTATGAATTCTTTTCATTCAGTAGTACATACTGAAAATATGTATCTCTCCCTCAGAATGTTTCAAACCTGTGTTGGTTAAAAGACTTTCTGATATCTGAAAATGAGACTGTTACCTCTTAGATATAAGAGGATAACTTCATAATATTCAACTGTCATACCGATTATCTGTCAGCTGTCTTCAGTGAGATGATCTGTGGAAAAAAAAAAGTCAGGATAGTCAAACAAACTACTGTAGATTGCCAAGTGGTTGCAATTTTACAAATCTTTTTCTTAATCTTGAAACCTTCTTATTGATTGACAATTAATACATTTCACACTTCTCAGTGACTGCCATCAGCTGTTAATTTTCAGTTATGTTTTGCCTAGAGTAGATTTGAACCCAAGATCCATTAATGAAAGTGTCTGCATTTCATTCTGCTCTCCAGTCATCTGACACTACTTATCCCTAAAAGGCAAAGAGAAAGTCACTGAAATGTACCCAGTGTCACACACACCATTCCTCATAGTCTTTTGAAATGTTTATCTGCAGAAATAATTACACACCTGCTATTAAATATTGTGTAAGAACTAATTCCTCAGAGGAAGAAAAGTGGATAATGTAGTTCTTATTTATATCTGAATTTTAACAGGAAAAACAATTACTTTTCTCAGTTTATAGAATGACAGCCCTACATATTTGAAGTGTACGTAGCAAAAAATTTCTAATCTACCCAAGTAATGCTGCAAGTGACTGATTCAAATAGTTGTTTCATTTAATTTTATATATTCTTACTTCTAGTGCTTCCATCCTGGTCAGGATTTCAGTTTTGGCCCTGAAATTGAATTCTGTCAGCAGATTGAAAGAGACTGGGCTAGCCAGGGAACTGTGCTGTTTGGCATACCTGCAGGGGCCTAATGCAGCAACAGGCTACAAGCGCCCTGTACCTGAAACATTATGGGTAAGCTCAGAGAGGATGAATATTGGGGATACCCAAGGAAGGAGATACCTATCCTTCTATTTCTTCTCCAGAACTTGTCCTAAAATTTCCAGATTACAAATCTTTGCAAATCTGTTCCTATGTGATGTCAGTTTTTCTAACCCCAAATGAAACTGTTAATCTAGTCTCTTTCAAAGTCATGCCATTTTACTCTATAAATTGCTTTTTTATACTGCTGTCACTGCTCTGCTAGTTATGTTTCTGTTTTCATAGAGCAAAAATAAATATATTTATGAATATTCACTCATTTAAAAATTAGGAGCTCATCCTCTAGTGTTCTTTTACAGACTGTAAGTGATTGTTTCCTGATACCACACAAGTGTCTTGCCTGGCTCAATTAGTGAAAAAATGTGGTTAGGTCCCTTGTTTCACTATACATAGAGAGAGAGGAAAGCAGCTCTGTGGAAAAGGACCTGAGGGTCCTGGTGGACAAGCTGTGCATGAGCCAGCAGAGTGTCCTGATGGCCAAGCAGGCCAGTGGTGTCCTGCGGTGCATCAGGAAGAGTGTGACCAGTAGATCAAGGAAGGTGATCCTGCCGCTCTACTCAGCCCTGCTGAGGCCACATCCAGAGTGCTCTGTCCAGTTCTGGGCTCCTCAGGACAAAAGAGACACCAAGCTCCTGGAGTAGGTCCAGGGAAGCGGAGCAAAGGTGATTAAGGGGACTGGAGAATCTCTCTTATGAGGAAAGGCTGAGAGAGCTGGGCCTGTTCAGCCTTGCATAGAGACCACGGAGAGAAGACCTCATCAAGGTCTGTAAATATCTCGAGGGAGTGTATCAAGAGGATGGCTCTTCTCCTTGGTGTCAAGCAATAGGAAAAGAGGCAATGGGCAGAAACNAGGCTACAAGCGCCCTGTACCTGAAACATTATGGGTAAGCTCAGAGAGGATGAATATTGGGGATACCCAAGGAAGGAGATACCTATCCTTCTATTTCTTCTCCAGAACTTGTCCTAAAATTTCCAGATTACAAATCTTTGCAAATCTGTTCCTATGTGATGTCAGTTTTTCTAACCCCAAATGAAACTGTTAATCTAGTCTCTTTCAAAGTCATGCCATTTTACTCTATAAATTGCTTTTTTATACTGCTGTCACTGCTCTGCTAGTTATGTTTCTGTTTTCATAGAGCAAAAATAAAGTGAGAATAAATGAAGAATGAGGAACAGCCACAAAATTAAGTAGGCAAAGGAAGGCGCTTTTTTTCTAGTAAGCAAAAGTAACAATTTATTTTTAAATTACTAAACCAACCCAACAACTGAGAACAGATTTTCTTTATATTATATATATATCTCCTTACATATAAAAATATTTATAAATATATAAATTTTTTTTACTTATTAAAAATTATATATTTTAATGATTTATATAAATAAATAATATGTGTGAACATATATATTCATATGTATATAAATATATAAANGAGGTGTGTGAGAGCAGACCTCATCCAGGCATACAAAAATCCTAAGGTCAGGTGCCAAGAGGATGGGACCAGACTGTCTTCAGTGGTGGCCAGTGACAGGACAAATAGCAATTGGCACAAACTGAAACACAGGAAATTCCACCTGAATATCAAGAAAACTTATTTACTGTACAGGTGACAGAGCATTTGAACAGACTGCCCGTAGAGTTTGTGGAGTCTCCCTTTCTGGAGATATTTAAAACTGCGATGATGTCCAGAGGTCTTTTCCAAACCCCAACATTCTGTGTTTCTGTGAGATAGATATAAAGATATATCAATATAGATATAAAAATGTAGATATAAAGATATATCTATATAGATATAGATATATAGATATATAGACATACCCGTGTGTCTGTGTGAGTTTGCGTGTCTGTTTGTACAAAACAAGCACTTTGGGAATACGTGACAACAGAAGCATTCCAAAGAGAGTACTTCAGTGCTTCATCCTACTTATATGTCAGGTACAGTAGTATAGTACATCATGTTCTAATAACAAACTTTAAAATCTCTGTTTCTCACAATGGGTTACTTTTTTTTTCTATTCTTATAAAAGAAAAATACTCTATCTTCAGAGTTACAGGAAGTAATTGAAAACATAAAGTATACTTCTGTGTTATGAAAAAAGGACATTCAAGTGTAGTTTTGGTTACTATCACTGCAGGTAAAATGCAGAACTGTAATAATATTTGTGGTGACTGTCAATACAGAAATTCAAGCTATACCAGACAATCAGTTGTTAAACCTTACGTAATACGTGTCTTTGGTATGCAATAAATTTCCCATTCTGAAGGACTATAGTTTTATAGTTACCTTTTACCCACAACAGGTTAATTTTACTTGTTTTAATTATTTGTGGTTTAGTTTATTTATTTTAATTATTTGTAATTTCACATGACTACACAAAGCATTTCATAAATCAATACTATAAAAGTAAAAAAGTAACATGAAACTTTCAAGGGGAAATAGACGTGATTTCCTTTTCAAAATGTTTGCCATCCACTTTAAGATAGTAATTTACTGTAAACAGTTCTTTCCTACAACTTTGTCCTCCAGTGAAAGCAATTTGGATGGAAAGAAGAAGCTTCTGTCTCTAAAAATAAAGATAAATGTAAATGTAAAGTTCCTATTTCTTTGTGAAATGTTTCAACTTCTGGTATTTTGAACACTTTAAATTGTTTATATTGTATGCAGAAGAGATTAGACAAATTTTTGGTCATTCTTCAATCTATCTGAAAATTTACTAGTAAGAGTTAGTGCACAATCAGTCTGTTCTGTGAGTCACTTTCATTGCATCTGAACTTTACAGGATTTTTTTAGCAATAATCAAAAATAATTACTGCCTAAGACGTATCCAGCCTTAGGAGCTGGCTAGATTTCATAGTAGGAGGCGTTTTATGTAGGCTCCAGTGACTCGGTACTGCATACATCATGACTTCATTTAATGTAGAGACACAAAGCTGTTTCCACCAGACAGTTCCTGCAGTGTGGCTGCCATGTGCATCTAGTCCAGCAACTGTGTGTGCAGCAGTCTCCCAGCTCTGCTTCTGGGAAGNCCCGTGTGTCTGTGTGAGTTTGCGTGTCTGTTTGTACAAAACAAGCACTTTGGGAATACGTGACAACAGAAGCATTCCAAAGAGAGTACTTCAGTGCTTCATCCTACTTATATGTCAGGTACAGTAGTATAGTACATCATGTTCTAATAACAAACTTTAAAATCTCTGTTTCTCACAATGGGTTACTTTTTTTTTCTATTCTTATANCAGGAAGGTCCTGCACATCAGCACGACCTGATGCTGCAAGCAGCACCGGATTTATGCTACAGGATATAAAGGGGGATATTGTCCCCCCTGTTCTGCAAATGAGGGGGACAGGGTTTGGCGAGCAGTGCATGCATCTTGTGGGTCAGTAGTTGCTTTCACGGCAGGTGCTGATGGCAGGGATGCAGGTTTCACAAGGGGACCCATGCTGAGAATCAAGGACTGAAAAGGGAAGATTAGGTACACCTGGTAAAATGTGCTAAGAGCACGATTGTCAAGGGACTGGCTGAACTGATGAAAAGTACATCAAACTACTGAGACCAGGAAGGAAGACTGTGACCCACAGATCCAGATGGGTTGCATGGAGAAGAGTGCAGGATGGCAGGAACGAGGGACACCTCAGGAGTGAGGAAACAGGACAAAGACACACTTATCTCAAATGCACATACACAAATGCCTGGAGGCAAACAGGATGGACCAGAGCTTCACGTGCAGCTGCAACACAGCATCAATATTGCAGTACGTGAATAACCCTACAGTGATTTTCCATATAGGGGGCAATGAAATGGCCACTCATAATCTGAGGATGGTCAAAGAGGACATCAGGGTCTTAGAGTGGCTGTAAGGGAATTTTGATCACATGTTATATTCTCTTTTATACTTCCAGTTGAAGGCAGCAGCACTCTGATTTTTACTACAGGTCTTTGTCCAGATTTTGTGTTCAATTTTGATAAGAGTCATGAAGCTCCTCTTTCCTTGCTTCTCTAGCCTTTCCTCTGCTTCTGATTAGCATGAATATGTCCATGCATCGACTACTCACTGCACTCTGCCACCTTGAATTTGTTGAAAGGGCACTATGATCCATGTAACTGATGAAGACATTAAGCAGTATTTGCTTTTAGAATCAAACCTTCAGCTACAACTAACTGGTCTACAGTTGGGTTCATTGCAATGATTTTGGCCTGTTAATTTTCCAACCGCCCTTATTTCCCCTTCTAATCCATATTTCATCAATGTATGTATAAAGATATTATGGGAGATTGGGAAAAACGTCTTGAAAAATGAAAACATAAAATATTCAATGATCTTCCCTTATCCACAAAATAAAAGGCAGACTGGCATGCTGTTCTGTAATTTAAACTTAATGATACATGAAGCTACATATGTGTAATTTATATCTCTGTCTTAATTGATCAAAGAAATTAAATGAAGAAAATCCTTCATTTTTATTAATTATGTCAGTGAAGCTTATCTATCGTATTTCCAAATTTTCTCATGTTGCTCCTACTAGGAGGATCCCTTTAGTTTAATTTGGTCAGAAAAGATAGAAAACCATGACAATGGAAGAAATACTAGAAAAAGCTCTAAGGAAGAAGTCAAATGTCCAGGGCAGCCAATAGTACTTCCTAGTAAAGGAAAACACGTTGTGTTTTTGATTTTTTTCCCTATCCACAATTGGCTGATTTCGTATTACTGGTGCTAATACATATTATTCTTCAGGTGCTAATACATATTATTCTTCAGCCTTTTTGCCTTGACAGTGGTCAAAATGAGATAATCTCAAATACTAGTATCTTAAGTAATTTCCTTTCCTATTATCAGATATCAAACTGACTTCCAAGAATATGGCCTGTGTCCTTTATTTGATCCCCTTCAGCGTCTTTGTGCAATTCAAAGACGTTATTTTAATCTCCAAAGATATCCATCCGTTTACAGAAATCTTTACAAAGATAATTTCACTATTTTCAACCTCATAAAAAGGCGATTTTCTTCAGGGCTGTGGAAACTATCTGTCTCTGGGATGCTATATGCAAGAATTAATAGCAAAATTTTCTTTCTTATTTTTCCTGAATTTTGTGAAATCCATGAGAAAGAGGGGACACATTAGTCTAACCATCTGCATTGTGTTTCTTGAGCAAAAAGAGGAATGGAATAAGAAGTGCTAAGAATGAAACTGAAAACAGGGATAAAACAAAGTTTCATCTCTAAACATAAGAAATCATAAAATATAAAAAAATACCATTAGGCTTTTTAACTGAAAAATATTATTTCTTCATCTCAAATTAGACCTTTTTGTTTTTGAGATAGAAACTGAGATGTGTATAGAGCAAACCACCAACATATCTGTGATTTAACAGTGATTTGACATATCTGTGATTTGACAGTAACCATTTAGTAACCATTAGATGAATTATGAGGTGAGAGTGTTTACAAAGTACGAAAAAATCTTGAATTAAACTGTGTAACATAAAGACAAGGAGGAAATGTTCCCCTTTTTTAATGGAATGTTAACCTTACGGTCCAATTGGCCAACAGTTTAAATATTTCCATTTTTTAACTTTCTGATTTGTAGGCTGTGAACTGCTGCTGACAGACCTCCAGGCCAAGGACTAAGGGAAGCTGCCTCTCACAGCTGGAAAGGATAAAGAATTATGGGGACATTTGAGTTGTACAAGTTTGCTGGTTTGCAGCATGAGGAAGGCTATTACAGCAGCGATTACTTTTGCATTTTCAATGTGCCACAAAAAAATTGAATGTGATTTAAATATATGCCACCATCTTATCATTGTTGTTTTCTTTAAAAAATAATTTCCAACTTTCCTCCAGTTGCCTTGCCAACAGATTTAAGTTCAAACAGAAAGGCTGGTAGCTCAAATCCCAAAATACTTGCTCCTTTCCCCTGTTGACAGTCATTTTGGAACAGCATAATCAGCATATAGAGCTCAGAGGAAGAACTGTGAAATGACAGAGAAGTTATCAGACTACTGAGGAGTGAAGTATTTCTTATTTTTAATGAGATGTCATTTTCTCAAAGCGTAGTGTGCCTCCTCAAATGGAAACAAGAATACAAGTGCACTCTAACACATGGATGCAGGAAAATGAGGGAGACCTGGTGACCCAAAAAACCCTAAACCTGATGTTCTTGGAGTTACTAATTTCCACTGAAATTATTGAGAAGGGAATTTCATGTAGGAGTTATATATTAAAGTTTAATATTAGGCTAGATTTGTTTCAGCATCACTGCCAAGCTGATGGTGGGAGAGATTTTTCTCCCCTAAAAGTATTGTGATTCATCATTCAGGATGACAGCTTCCAAATCTTTTTCTGAGAGATGCTCTTTTCCTTCCCCATTCTTTCAGATCATGTATATAAAAGATTGTCGGCATAGGCTCTGCCACCTTCCCAGGAGCTTGGGTTCAGGTTCTGACAGTGCCATTGTGGAGAAAATAGTTTTAATTTCTCTATATTAGAAGACTGCCCTTGCACATTAAGGATACATGTACTTCATATGATGGTGTTACAATGATGAATTAGAGACAGAGAATGTGATTATATTGCTTCCCTATTACAATAATAGAGCAGAAACAAGTTTTCTTTTATTTCCAGTAGGATAAAAAGCCTGCCATAGTTAATAATATTTGCTATTAATATAGTAATATAAATAAATTGAGTCAATACTCACAACAGAGGAAACTCAGCCCATGACCAAAAATGTTGTATGATTTGGGTGGTGGGTAAAACTTAGCTTAATTTTCTTTGTCTAATGAGAAAAGTTTTAGCTGGCAAAATAGGAAAGGCAAGGTCAAATGAAAAACAAAACAAAACAAACCAAAAAATCCACTTGTAAGATTTACAGTACTTCTGCTGTCATCTTCCTTGGAAATACTCCCAGAACAAGCATTTGTGCCTTTGGACAATTCTGATCTTTCTTCATCCCAGAAATATGGAGAGAGGGAAAAAATAATATTTGTGCATTTAACACCTAAAAGGACAAATTGTTATAAATTTAATGGTTTTCAACTTAGTGAGGAGAGGAAAGTTTACCTACCAGTTTTCACGTTTGTAAGTATTTCTTCTATTTTATGGTTTATTCTATGTTTAGCTTTACAAAATATTCTTGCTTCTTCAATATGATGCTAATTTCTACAACCTTAAATGATGATATTACTGGATATAATTGCTTAATCTGTTTGTTTTCTGTTTTTACCATCCTTACTCTAGTTTTTAATATTTTTCCATGAGGCTACATGTTTTGGGAAAACATCTATTTCTATTTGAGTGTCTCTTTCAGGAGTATATTCATTCATACTAGATAATAAATATAATTATTAATCTATTAGCTATCAGAACAGAATAGTACCATTTGAGGTGTGATAGAATTTTTGCATGCACACTGTCAGATAATTAACCAGCCTGAATGTACAGTAAAGTTATTATTCTAGATGTGCACTCTAACATCTAAATCAAGTAAAACACAAAATAAACACATTAATCTTAAAACGCTCTACTCAAACAGATTTCCCACCCCTTTTGTTTTGAGATAATCACTCCTTTTACCAAACAGAGGAATGTTTAACATCTTCATTAATGACCTGTCCTTTGGGACAGAATGTTCTTTCATCAAGTTTGCAGAAGATACAAAAAATGGGAGGAGTGGCTGATTACCCCGGTGGGTGTGTTGTTCAGAGGCACCTGGACAGACTGGAGAAATAGTTCCTGAGTAACCTTTAAAGCTCAGCTATAGAGTAAATGCCAAACCCTGGCCCTGGGGAACAGTAACTCCAGGCATCGGTTCAGGTCAGGGGCTGATGAACTGGTAAGCAGCTCTGTGGAGAAGGACATGAGGGCTCAGGTGAATACTAAGTTGAACATGAGCCAGAAAAATGCTTTTGGGGCAAAGTACACCCCTTGTCCTGCATTAGAAAAAGCAGTGTCTACAGCTCAAGGGAGATGATTCTTCCTGTTCTCTCAACCCTGGAAAGACACATCTAAGTGTTCTGTCCACTGCTGGGCTCCTAGGACATACTGGAAAAAGTCCAGTGAAGGGACAAAAAGATAATTAAGATACTGGAGTACATGATGTATGAAGAGAGGCTGCAAAAGATTGGAAAGTTTAGCCTAACAAAGTCAAGACTCAGGCAAATCTCATCACATATCAATGAGGGGCTGAGAAAAGAACGGTGAAACAAACTTTTCTCAGTGGTGCCTAGTGACAGATCAAGAGGCAGTGAACAAAACTAAAAAGACATGGAAATTTTATGTTATTAAGAATATGTAATATTAAGTAATATGTAATATTAAGTAATATGTAATATTAAGAAAGTATTTTTTCACATGGTAGATGATGATAATCTTAATGTCTTAGACAGGTAATTAATTATTTAAATTAAAATGAGCTGAATTACCATATTCAAACAGACTTCCACTCTTTGGTTTCAAATGTTCAATAAATTTGCACAAAAATTAAGAATGTGAGCACAGAGAACAAACATTACTAATTTTGTACACAAGACAATAACAACTGATAGTTGAATCAGGAGACAACATACAAGAGAAATGCAAGTGAAGCATAAAAAAACCCTCAAGAACAAAATCTTTGAAGAACTCTGGAAACCAAACTGTAGAATCAGTTAGGTATTATGAGACCAAATGTACAACAGTGGTCCCTGAGTAGCAGTCTAATGTCTACATCATAGCAAAAGATGAAAAACATAAATGAAAATATTCCAGCAACAGTGTCAAGAAGCATGAAGCATTTTCTGAAAATGGCTAGCAAACAAGAAACAAGAAGCTCAGCTTCTCTCTAGAATAGAATAGAATAGAATAGAATAGAATAGAATAGAATAGAATAGAATAGAATAGAATAGAATAGAATAGAAAATTTCAGTTTTGGAAGGGATCTATGATTATCATCGAGTCCAAATCTTTGACCAGTTCAGGACTGACTAGAAGTTAAAGCACATTACTAAGGGAATTGTCCAAAAACCTCTTGAATATTGACAGGTTCAGGGCATTGGCCACTACTCTCAGATGCATGTTCTAGTGTTTGATTGCCCTCTTGGTGAAGAAGTGCTTCACATTGTTCCATCTAAATCTCCCCTAGCACAACCATTGGCCTTGGCCCATTGATCCAGCCTGTCCAGATCCCACTGCAGAGCCTTCCTACCTTCCAGCAGATCATCACTTCCACCCACTTCTATGTCATCTGCAAACTGACAGAAGTGAAACTTGATGCCCTCATCCAGGTCACTGGTAGAGTTATTAAACACGGCTGAGCCCTGGGGAACACCACTGGCTGACCACCAAATGGATGTAACTCCATTAACCACCACTCCTTCAGCTTGCCCACCAGCCAGTTTTTTACCCAGTACAAAATTTTGCCCATGAGCAGTCTGTTTCTCCAGGAGAATGCTGTGGGAAATACTGTCAAAGATTCACTTAAGTCTAGGTAAAAATATGCTCTGCACTGGTGCAGCCTCACCTTGACTATTGTGTGCAGGTTTGGTCACCACAATATAAGAAAGATATTAAGCTGTTAGAGACCATCCAAGGGAGGGCAACAAAGATGGTGAAGAGCCTTGAGAAGTGTGAGGAGTGGCTCAGGTCGCTTCGTCTGTTAAGCCTGGAGAAGAGATCTTGCATATATTTTATTGAGCTAAAAACAGTTACTTATAAACAGTGAAATACATATTAATTGAAATGCTGTTATTCCCAGTGTCTTAAGAAATGAGAAGACATTAGAAAACATTGAAAACAATGACTAATTCTTTTATTGTACCATAATCTTCCCAGCAAAGTCTACTTGGAAATTTCAACCAAATCCTCCATTATCAAATGTAGAGAATATAGTGCATGAATAATAATGAAAATTCCAGCACAATATTGCTTTGCTGTGATACTAAAAATGTAAGGGATCTCCATTTATTAATTGCTAACACACATTAGTAATATGTTGTTTGCTATTCATGCAAACACTGTGTGAAGATAAATTTAAGTATTAGAGTGGGAATGGGCTGATTCTCTAACAAGTTAGATCTTGTGATATTTAACAGACACCTGCTCTGGCTTCTTATTTGTCACTGTATCATCTGAAAGAATTAGAAATCAATCATACACCATGTATTTTTTCATTTCAAAAAAAATGTGCCGAAAGTCACTAGTGATATATGGAATGACTGTGATGGGGTGAGAAGAGGAAACATTCCTGTGTATTAACTATAACCTTTGACTTCCTTCAGAAAAAATTGAAAACACTTTTTTGTATTGTACCTCTTATAGTACTTATGCAGTATATAGAAGAAGCTTGAAGAAATATAAGAAACTCCTAAAATAATGCATTAAAATGAGTACTATTTTTATAAAATACTAGATAGAAGACAGAAGTAAGCAGAATAATTATCTATTATAATTATAAAGTTTCATAGCTAAGTACTATTCTAATTGAAATGTCTTTCACTACTGAAAACACAGTCTAGTGCCTTACACATGGCTTTCAGTTCCACTAGCTTTTCATTATCATTCTTGGTGTTTATCTTTTTCATATGATATAAGTACTGAACCCCATGGAACAATGAGAGCAACTGGTTGAACTCCAAGAAAAACAAGATCACAGTAAAAAGGTACATGAGGAAAACATGGAAATATCACGTTTCAGGCTCTTTTCCTAAACCAGTTTAAGGAGGAAGGAGGAGAGAATGTGATATTTTCCAGGTGAACTCCTACTACATGTAGTTTTTACTTGAAAAGCATAATCTAATTCCCAGTCATAGTTTTGTATTCATGAAGTACCTACCAATTTGTAATCAACATCCTCTTCAGGAGTCATGCTACTTCTCTGGGCTTGAGTAAGGAATTGTGAAACTGGAGAGTATAACTAGGAACAATGATGTGAGACAGCAGGAAGAAGAGTGAGTGTAGTGGGTTGACCATGGCTGGATCCAGGCACCCTCCAAATCTTCTCTATCACTTCCTTTGCAACTGGTCAGGCACAGAAAATATAATGAAAGGCTCATGCATTGAGATAAGGACAGGGAGAGGTCACTGACCAATTACTGTCACAGGCAAACCACACTCACCTTGGGATATTGATTGATTTTAATAAATTGAATTTAACAAAATGAGAGCAGGAGAGTGAGCAGTAAAATAAATCTTAACACCTTCCCCCCACTCCCTACTCCTTTCCAGGCTCTTCTTCCTCCCCCTTCTCCAGCTCAGGGAGACAGGGCATGGGGGTTACAGTCAGTTCATCACACATTGTTCCTGCCGCTGCTCAGGGAGAGAAGTTCTTCCCCTGCCCCAATGTGGAGTCCTTCCCATGGGAGACAATTCTGTACAAACTTCTTCAATGTGAATCCATCCCACAGGGAGCAGTGGGATGAACAAATGCCTCCTATGTGTGTCACTTTTCCTTGCACTGCACTTCTTCAGGAACAGCCTGCTCCAGTGTGGGTCCCCCACAGGGTCACAATTCCTACCAGAAAACTGGCTCCAGCATGGGCTCATCTCTCCATAAGTCTGCAGGTCCCTGCCAGGAGCCTGCTCCAGTGCAGGCTTCCCATGGGCTCACAGCTCCCTTTCGGGCATCCACCTGTTCCAGCATGGATCTCCTCCACGGATTGCAGGTGCAATCCCTCTGGTCCACCATGGTCTGCACCACGGGCTGCAGGGGAATCTCAGCTCCAGCACCTGGAGCACCTCTTCCCCCTCTTTCTCCACTGACCTGGTGTCTGCAGAGTTGTTCCTCTCATTGTTCTCACTCCACTCTTCCCTGCTTTTGATGCTGCTCAGGATATGACTGGCTTTCTAGGCTGCAAGTGTGTATTGCTGGGTCATGTTTAGCTTCTCGTAAACCAGTACCCGTAAGTCCTTGATCTATTCCTCGCCCAGCCTGTATTGATACTGGGGATTGCTCTGACCCAGGTACAGCACTTTGCTCTTGTTAAACCTCATGTCCAAAAGGAGAGCTACAGAAATCTTTGAGAGTAAATTTATTGTTTAATGCTGTGTTAATATTTCTAATACTGTTCTGTATATGAAATACACACACAAAAAGGGAGTGCTTTGTTCTACATTCTGAGGATACATTAAAAGTAGTATATCTCCATGTACCTAGTGCCTAAAATAAATTAAGATAAGGCACAGGACACATACATGTAACACTATGAAGCAGGTAATTTTTCATGTTCCTAACAGAAGTGCTTTGCTACCATGACTTTTATGTCTGATACTGCTTCTACATATACCTACAGTTTTAATGGCTGAGTTATAATTGCTGACCTGTACTTATGTGAATGTGATATCAGAGGGGTTTAAATTCACTCACAGTAATTTCCAGTATCTAGCTTTTCTGGGGTTCACTTCACAGCTATTAGGTCTTAACAATAAACTTAAGCAGTTTTTTTCAAATACTTAAAAAATATTGATTCACAGCATTTAAATGGAATAGAAAATGAAGCTGGGCTGGGACATCATTAAGAAGGGGAATAAAAAAGACCTGAGAAAGAGTAAAATGTTGTATTACAGCTTCTCTTTTAGGCATTTTGCATTTTAGTATATATAAATTTTCAGGACTACTTCAGAAATGGAAGTTTAAAAATTAGTATTTGAAAACACAAACTACTTACTCTGGAAACTTGAAAAGTGGCAGAGGTACACTTAGGTTGCACAGGCTTAAATGAGGTCTCACTACAACAGCTCCACAATAAGCAGAAAGAAAAAAAGCATTAAAAAAAGAAAGCATACAAAAACCAGGGGAAAGACCATGTAAAAATCTACACATGTGATACACAAACTATGTATTTAAATTATATCACCCAAAAATTACATCATCAAAACCCCCTCCCTTAATGAAGGCCTTCAACCAAACTCATATTTGCTAAATTGGTTATTTTAAGATTTTGAGAAAGGATCAGCTGAAATCTTCCATGGTAAGAGAATCTTTGATAGAGTGTTTAAGAAGAAGTGACTATCTATAACCTTCCACATTGTGGCAATTTCTGATGAAATTGTCATGGAACTAATAAATCAGAACAGCTTCATGAAATGCCTGTCAATGGTGGAAAACATGACAAAAGAATTGTTGTGTCTGAAGATCAGATCTACTAATTTGACATTTAAAATCAACATAGGCAAGCCTACAGGTATGTAACTAAGATGTCCAAAACCAGGTTGCCTGAAGGAATCACTGAACAGTGGAATCAGGAGGAGTACCTCACTATTGTAAAAATGAGGAACGTTATGACAAAAAAAAAAAAAAAAGTCGTTGATTTCGAAACTCTGATTACTTTCATTTTCACTTGCACAAGTACCATTTGTGAGAAATCAAATTTGTATATTTGCAGAAACTTCTTGACTTGCATGATAGTATAACATTAATGTGTGCATGTTATACATATTCTATTTTCTTCCTTTTTTTCTTTTGTGCTTGATTCACTTAAGATCTTACATATTTTTATAAATGTTTGTCTCTTGAGATAATGATGACTCATCCACTTGCGATATTCTATGTGTTATTCAGTCATTTTACTTTACTGTCTAATCTCTTAATTAAGAAGACATAAATTTGTGTGATTGAGTTTGTTCGTAACACAAAAATTCTACAGTAGATTATTAAACAACTGCACAGAAAAAAAATAGGCACCCTCTATAACCTCTTCTTATGGTTGCCTCTAAAAAGGTTACCTCTTCTTTCTTAGGGCTGCATTACTTTTCATCTCTAATTTGTAATCTGTGTCAGACTGCACAGTCTCCTTATCGCATCTGAAAATGACATGGGTAGACAGATATAGATGTCATTCCGTGTTTATTAAGTGCTTTCTCTACAAACTCCAGAGCAACAGAAATATTTAAAAGTATTCTTTAAATTATCTTTGTTTTTTAGATTCTTCTGCTAGTGAAGAGAACTTGGAAAATGTATCTCTGCTCTAATAAAATATATTGTAATACTTGTAATGCTTATAAACAGAAAGCATTTCACAACTTTTCATCTTTGAAGTGACAGAACAAGCATTAATCTCAGTTTAACAATAAGGAGACTGCAAGACAATAACATGATTTGAATGATTTAAATGAACACTCCTGCTCTGTAATAACAGGACCATATTCCCTCTTTTATCAGAATACCATGTAGTAAATGAATTGAAGCTCTTCAGCAAAGAAATAAAAGTATTTTTATAATTAAAAGCAAATGTGTTCATTTCCAAATAGAACATACTGCTAACTTCAGACATGGTCAGATTCCTACACCATTATCATCCCTGATATTTAAATCTTTTATTTCATTAATGAAAAAATTCACACTTTTGTTTTCCCAGTGAAAGTAAATACCTCAGGAACTTGGTGTAAGATACAGACAAATTTAAGTAATAATATCAGATAATATACTGCAACAGAATAATTAGAATCAAATTTAGAGCACTGTTTTTCACATTTAGAAGTTTTCTTTCTTCAATGTAATCTCTACAGCAAATAACTCCAAAGTTGGCACAGAATGTGTATAAGAGGGGTGCAAGTAAAGTGCCTGAACCATCTTTCCAAGCATTTTTCCTAAATGCATTTCAAGAGAGTTAGAAGATTTCTGGGAAGCAAAGAGGTATATACACAACTTCTAGAAATAATTCCAAAGTAGCTTGGTCTTCTTGCACCCAGGAACTCTGAATATTTTCTTCGACTTTTGAGCTGGAAATGATCTAGAATTTCTTACTGGTGGGATTCTCGTGGAAAATTTGCTGTTTCAGCCTCCAGTGAAAGGTTATGTTTTACTGTTTTAATGGCACTCTCTCCCTTTCTCTTTCTTGTCATCACCTACCTTCACTCACACACAAATAAAAGGTTTCTTATCCTCTAGTTCCTTGACAGATACAATAGAACTTGTGGATTGATAGTGGGAAATACTTTTCAGACATCTACTGTTGGTTTCTAGTTCAGATCAAGGTATTACTAAATCATGTAAGTGAAGTGTAGACATATGTATTTCACTGAACTCTATGTGTGTTCTGACATAAAAGACAAAAGCACAGCATTTGCCACTTGTTCTGTCAATTGTCAGTATGAATATATATCCAAAATGTACATATATAATACTTTTTTTAGTAAATCTATTTTCCATTATTTGATCATTTATACTTATGGTATAGTGCTGAAGAATGCATTCTGAGGTAACTACTTGCTTTAGGATTCACATTCTCATGGAACATATTATCTGGGAAAAAGCTTGCCTAAGTTTAAAATTTTAAAGTCAAGGCTGGTAAAGTATCTACAGATACTCAAATCAGAATCCCTGCTCTCATGAGCCACGGAAAAGCTGAAGACCTGCATAATCGTTTTATGTAGAATGAGAATCACTTTTCTTTACCTCTTGACAAAACTTTAACTTTTAATGCTGTTAGGTCTAAAAACAATAAAAGAAAATATTCAAGGTTTCATTCAAGGTTTAGGAAAGTGGAAAGTTAGTAAATTATGTGAATGATATAAAACAATGAAGCATCACTTACTGGTGGATAGTTGGTAAATTTTAATGAAATGTAAAAATCAGTAAAGTAAGGTTATGTGGTGTAATGAATGCTATTTAAATGATAAGTTGATGAAATATTAGATGTTCACAGAATCATGGCAAGTCCTGTTTAATATCTTTATTGGTGATCCCAGCTTGTCTCAGCAACACTATGGCCAGCAGGACCAGAACATTGATCTTAGTGATCTTCCCCTGGTACTCTGGTACTTGATACTGGGGGAGGGGCGGGGGTGTTCCACCTCAAATCCTGTGTTCAGTGTTGGGCCCCTCTCTGCAGGAAAGATATTGGGGTGAAAGAGTGTGTCCAGAGTACAGTGAAACTGGAGAAGGCTCTGGAGCACAAATCCTATGAGTAGGGGCTGAGGGAGCTGGGATTGTTTGGCCTGCAGAAAAGGAGGCCTGTAACTTACTGCCCTGTAACTACCTGAAAGGAGGCTGTAGCAACATGGAACTTGGTCTCTTCTCCCAAGCAACAAATGATAGGAGAAGACTAAATGGCCTCAAGTTGCATCAGGGAAGGTTAGACTTGATACTGGGAAAAAAAGTTTTCATGGAAAGGCTTTTCAAGCATTGGAAATTGCTTCCCAGGGAAGTAATGGGATCACCATCCCTGAAGGTATCAAAGATGTGTAGGTATGGTGCTTAGGGAGCTGGTTTAATTGAGGACTTGGCAGTTTTGGGTTAACAGTTGGATTCAGTGAACTTAGGGGTCTTTTCCTAACGACACTGTTCTATGCTGAGCTTTATGAGAGTGTCCTACATAAAGTAAGCATTAATTTCTTAATTTCCCAAAGTGTTAATGAAAATATTCAACAAAAGCAAATGTAAAGTTCAGCCCCTGCAATGGATAAAGCACAGAAGCAGAACAGGTCAGAGACAACTGCTTTTGAGCAGCAGAAAACACCCCATGGCAGGGTGGCCCTCAGGGAGCAGGACACCAAGGCAGCAATGAGGCCACAGCCACATCACAGGCTGGACTACCAAGTTCCCAGCCAGTAGATCTGGGGGAAAATCCTGCTCTGCTATCTGAGACCTAAGTACTGTACCAACCTAAGTCTCCTTTGCACAAGACACTGACCTATTGCAGTCCGGTATGGCCTGCACTTCCCCTGAAGACAGCTTTGTCCATAGAAATAATCAGGAACAATATTTTTGGTTGATATTCATGCATGTTTTATTTCTCTGACCGCATGGCAGCCAGTAGAGACACAGACCAACCACATGGACACCAGGCCAGGCACGAGCTCTTTCCCAACTGTACCCCCAAGACCCAGGAATCATGGGACAACCACAGGTTTTGGGGCGGGGAAAACACCTATAACCAATAAGGAACAGGATAACACCAGGGAGCTCGGAAACCCCATGCAACCATGCTTCAACTCAGGGCCCATCCCCCTGGGGGGGACACCTCCACACTGACCTACTGTAGAGACTTCCAAGGAGTCCGCCACAGTGATATGGGTCATAAGAGGCTGCAGAACTGGGTCTGTTCATTCTGGGAAGGAGTAACATTTTGGAGGGCCCTTATTGGTGTTATACCATTGTGGAGGGCCCTTATTGGTGTGTACAGACACCTGGTAGAAGGGAACAGAGAAGACAGAGCTGAGCTCTGCCCAATATTGCTTAATGGTAGTATTTAAAAAGAAAAAAAGCATAACATAAGAAACAATGACTAGATATTAGAAAAAGCTTTTCATTTAAGTGTGATTTACTTCTAAATAGCTTCAAGAAATGGTGGAATTTTCCTCCTTGGAGGTGTTAGAAGCCTACTGAGTATATTTCAGGACCAGATTGCTTTGTCCCTAATACTTTCTTGGTGGTTCAGAGTACTGGTGGTACAGCTGTAGGAACAGAAGAGCACTGCTTTCTCAGAGACATGATCAGATGTTAATTTCCTGAGCAGGATACTTACATCTGGTGAACTACGGTTTCTTTTTTAACATTTTTGTTCCACAGCCAGATCGCACGCTTCACATTCACATGAGCCAAGGCCCAGTGGCTGTGACCTGCCCAGACACAGCACCAGAGTCCCAGGAGCAGGACACTCAGGCTAATCACTAGTGTATGCATCTGGTTGGGTTGCCAACATCTGTGCTGTCTTGGCTCCACCTCAGCAGAGCATTGGATGCCTGTGGATGTGTGTTGCTAGAGAACTATTGCTTTTGCTATCTATCACATTGTATGTTAGGCAGCAGGCATACACTGATAATGTGGCTCTAGGCCACTCTCTGTGATTCTCTCCCCGTCTAATGCCAGGTAGCTGCTGTCACCAAGGTTTCAGTCACCTGCTAGTCTCCTGGTTCAGATGTCTTAAAGAAGAGCAAAGTTCACACTGGTTATGTGAAAATTTTATCTATTGCTTCTTTTCTTTCTAGATCAAAGAACATTTGTCCAATCGGATGGTGCCAATTAGTCAATCTTTCCTTCACCTCAACAGTGTTTTCAAGAGGGCTTCATAACATAAGGACAAAAACCTAGGTCTTTGACTCTAATAAAAGGACAAAAATCTACCTTGTCATAATCTACCTGAAATATATACAGTAGATGCAAATAGTGATTAGTTTAATTTCCCACCATGAAAAATAATGAATCATAAATGTAAGAGATATTGAAAAGAAAAGAATTCTGCTGCACAATAATTTGAGGGGGTTTGATGTGTATGTTTGTTCAGAGAAAGATTTATTTGCTCCTCAAAAGGCAACAGGAGAGGTCTGGGATGAGGAAAATCCAAATTTCAGTCATTATCGAGGGATTTAGAGATACATTTCATAGTAACTGTGAACTGAATACAATACAGATATGAACTGTTCTGTTCACTGTTCTGTTCACTCTGTGCCTGTTTGATAAAAAAATACAAAAATCCACACTTCTCCATTAACCACAATAATGCCATGAACATATTCTTGTATGCTTTTCCTGCAAACCAGCCACCCTATTTCCTACATTCCCAAATGAAAAAGATGTTTAGGTATATTGCAAATTGGACAACACTGTCAGTTTTTAATCTACAGACTGCAAATCATTTGCTCTCACACAGAGCAATCTCCAAGTCCCTGTTGATAGCAACTCCATAAAAACCAATTTTTAGTTTCTAGCTGTCCTAGTGAAAATGTGATAACAGTTTCAGTCTTCCAGACTGTTTTGTGCTCGTCATAAATGAACAAAGTGATATGTTACATGTTCCATCAAATACAGTGGTGTCCAACATGTTATTATTATTTATTCACAGATGAAGAACATATACCCATTTTATGGCATGGTTCACCATTATACATCTTCCTCCTTCAACTGAGACAGGAGAATGCTAAGATGTCCTAATGTCATAAGCCGTTAGCTTTGTAGAACATCTCCTGAGCTCTCATTAATGTTCGAGATCACAATGGAAGAGTACAGAGAAAAGTACATATTATTAGAAATATTTTTACTTTAGGAGTGCATTTTTTTTTTGAATGTGATTTGCCAAGTGAAACATTTTATAGTTATTCAAACATTGTAGCTCATCACTAAGAGAAATACATAAAAAAGCATTTCAGGTATACAGCTAAAAGGTTTTTACAGAGTATTTGCATATTTTCCAATATTTGTAATTCTTCAATAATAATTATAATCTGAGACATATTTATAACTAAATTTTTACTTGATATTTTTGTCTGTTAATTGCACAAAGCAAGCTGTGACATGAGAACAGACAAGCCTGTTTATTAACTTTGAGTTCCTCAAAATGGTTTTCTCAAGTATTTACATACTTTAAAGGAATCCTAGCCTTTGACATTCACATTCTGTAAAGTAAACTTTCAGAAGACAAATCATTAGCCCCTTTGTATTAGAGGTGCATTTTTGCTTTCAAATAGGATATCTGAAGCTTTGGTTTAACTGGAAGGTGCATCAAGAAAAAAATCAAGTTGGCAGTTTTGAGTAATAGGCAACAGTTGCCTTTACACTCCTTGACTCCAAACCCTTCTACTTTTCCCCTTAACTGTCATATTTCACTCATCTAAAACTTTTATCTATAGATCTACTGATTTTATGATGTGATGTAATAAATTTTCTCATTTATTAAAATATAAAAAGAAAAAACATTTTAGCTAAATAAAGAAGATATCTGTCCAGCAGCAGTGGTTAATGTTTTCAATAGTTGCTTTAGGAGTACTGCATGCCACCTGTCAGTATTATGTAATCCAGGTATGTTGATTTTTATAATCCTAGTTTATGTGAAAAAAATTAAAATTGTGTTGACTCTAATACAATTTTCAGCTGTTAAAATTGTCTTTCCAGACTTCACAGTAAAAAGATTTTTACAAAAATATGTTTTCATACTCAATAGCACATTTCTATGAATGGACATGACAAGAAAAACGTTTCTTGATACAAACTAGGACACAATACAAGGGATCATTAAATAAATGCATCTTGTCTATTCTGCAGTCTCCAGAGAGACTGTTTGTGGTGTGCACACCTGCAATCGGTTCAGATTTTTCTCATGTCCTTAGAAATTCTAATATGTTATTACTGTTTTGTCCTCATATCCTAAATGATAACAATATATAGGACAGTTACAGAGTCCTTTGAAAGGTTTTATCTTGTGTAAGAGGACATCATTGCTTTTGGTTTAGCATAAATCAGAGTTTTAAAAGGTTAGATTTCAGTGACATTAATTTAAATTCTTTAAAAAGAATAGTGTTTCTCACAATGCTATTGTCTTCTCTTTTTTTGTTTTTGGTGACACTTGTCCCTCTCTCTCTCTCTCTCTCTCTCCCCCTCTCTCTCCTTCTTTCTCTTCCTATTAAGAATATGTTTTCACTGAAAGCAGCTAAAAGAAGTATTGCATTGTTACATACTGGGCTACCCAGAATTATAGTGCTGTACTGCACTAGGCAGTGGGGGAGCTGGTGGAGATTCCTGAGTATTCTGTTCTAATGTGGCTGAATGGCAGAGCTCTGAGGGTTGTGGTCAGTGGAGTAGAATCCATTTGCAGGCTGGTGTAGCTACCGGTGTTCCCCATAGAACAATACTGGATCTAGCCATGTTCAACTTGTTTCTCCATGACATGGTTGAAGGGATGAATTGCACCCTCAGCAAGTTTGCTCATGACATGAAACTGGGGGAAGTGGCTGATCCACCTGAAGGTTGTGCTGCCATTCAGTGGGACTTTGATTGCCAAGTTGCATGGAGAGGACTCTTATGAGGTTCAGCAAGGGCAAATGTAGGATCCTGCACCTGGGGAGGAATAACCTCAAGCACCAGTATAGGTTCAGAGCTGACCTCCTAGAGAACAGTTCTACAGAGAAGAACCTGGAACTTTTGGTGGGTCACAAGTTGATGGTGATCCAGCAGTGCCACTGCAGCCAGGGTGGGCAGTGGTATCTTGGGGTGTGTCAGAATGATTGTGGACAGCAGGTTGAGGGAGGTCATCCTGCCTCTCTAATTCACAGAATCACAGAACTACGGAATTGGTGACAATCACAGGTTGGAAGGGACTGCAGTGGGTCATCCGGTGCTGCTCAAGCAGAATCATCTCAGAGCACATAGCACAGGATTGTGTCTGATGGTTCTTGAATATCACCACTGAGAGAGACTTCACAGCCTCTCTGGGCAATGTGCTCCAGTGCTCAATCACCTGCACAGTAAAGCATGTTCAGGTGGAACTTCCTGTGCATCACTTTCTGCCCATTGCCTCTTGTCCTATTGATTGGCACCACCACGAAGAGCCTGGTCCATCCTTTTGACACCCATCTTTTAGATATTTATACACATTGATGTGGTTCTCTCTTAGTCATCTCTTCTGAAGGCTGAACAGGCCTCGCCATGAGATGAGGTCACCTGGTTTGAGCATGATGCTAATAATGCCAAGATCATCCCTGTATGGGCCATTCATTGAAGAGCTGGATTCAATGATCCTTGTTAAGCCAGGGACGTTTGGAGTCTCCCTCTCTGGAGACATTCAAAACCCACCCGGATACATTCCTGTGTGACTCTGCCTCGGCAGGGGGGTTGAATGATCTCCAGAGGTCCTTTCCAACTCTAAATATTCTGTGGTTCTATGAAACACCAAAACTGGGCTGTTGATGTAAGCAATACTAATATAACTACATTTATAAATGGACCTTATGAAGGGAACATTTAAAAGGCTAAGCATCTTACCCCTCATTCATCTCATCATATGACTTCCTCCTCCTGTGAAACTGTAAATAACACGTCTTCCTAAAAGTTTTTAGGTTGCAGATTTTTTTTTTTTGCTTGTAGATTTGATGAAGTTTTTGCTTGTTTGCTTGTTAGTTTATAGAAGAATGAAGTCAATTTTCTCTTAGTATGAAATAGCATTAGAACATTCTACTGGATGCTCTAAATTGTGAAACCAGTTAGGTTTTATATCCATTCTTCACAAGTTCCACCATTAAGTACTATTAACTCAGCATGGTTTTCTGTCTTGGGCCAAGTAAGACATATTCTTTTGTTTATTTTTCCAAGTTTTTGTGGTGTGTCTTCTGATAAAGATGTAATTTAATTTTTTTTTTTAATGGTTAGAATTTGCAGATGATGTTTGGAAGGTGGTGTTCATCTCAGATTTGATATTTTGCAGTTCTAATACTTGATTTTCCATAGGTTATCTGAATAAGCCAAGACCTTTAAAATTCTTTACAGACGTTGACTTTATAGTTTGTGCAACCACATGGGAAACAGATTAACGATAAATGGAAATCTATGTGATAAGACTGTACTCGTAAGAATAGCCCAAAATTTGAAGAGTCAAGGATGTGGGAGTGACCTTTTTATATGGTCAATTAAAAGACAGACTAGCATATGCTGATGTTTTTGCTTTTGCGCAAATTGATTTGCTTTAAAAAAAATATAAATTTGAATTCTGATGACTAACATCTTTACATAATAGAAGACTAACAGTTTTACATAATGGAAATTCCAGCACAGGGTTCACTCTAAAAATGTGTTGTAATTGGGTTCTAGAATCTCTAAAGAACAGTGTCAAGAACTGAATAACATAGGAATTGAAGGCTTAGAACAAATGTTTCAATTGCATATTTTTATTTTCAAAAATCTGATTAATTTTATTACTCAGTGCATAGAGAGGTCTTGATTCGTAAATAACTCATGTTACGTGACTTACTATTCTGAGTCCTTTATCTGAAAACAGGCATTTCTGTTTTTTCCAGAGCTGCCTTTTCTCTACTAAGTGTTAGATGACAGTATGATAACAACCTCTAACAACTGTCCATGCTAGCACGTATCATGAACCTATTAGTAGCAAGAGTTAGCTCCCTTCCAGTTCACAATAAAGTTGTACTCATTTCTTTTTGTAAAGCTTTTCCATTAAGGAGGTGTCAGCAGTTTTTCCTCAGCTAAAGATTTTAAATTTCGGAGTAGTTTGTTAACTAATAAAATTGCATCCAAAACTTTATAAACTGAAAAAAACCCTCCCTTTGTTAGTTTCATTTAATATGTCTATGAATAAGCAAAACATAATTTATGTTCTGTTCCTGTAAAGGTAATTAGCATGTTATACATTTCTTAATAAACTAATAATCTCAATTTTAACTTCATGTTAAAATGAACATAACTGATGGTAACATAACTGGGTATCCAGCACTTCTTGTGAGCACCTGCACGTTGGAAGGCTCATACAACAACATGACAAAAAAAACAGAACAGCTTTTTATCTAAGT
>VYXC01005595.1:170999-182044 GCA_013397175.1 Platysteira castanea
AGTCCTGTTGGAATTCAGCCCTTTGATATGAGAATATGTTTGACTTGTCTGATTTCAAATTGGTTTTGAGAGCTGAGTCAACCATGAAAGATGTTAGACTAAACTGGTATAAACCATTCTTTGAAAACTACATAGAATCTCTCCAAAAGTGCTTACTTTTGTCCTCTATTTAAAAACAATTGGATGGTCATAGGCATATAAAGAAGCTTTTGTTATTAAGGAGTGCATATTTACAGTAAAATGTTTACAGATACGTGTATATAAATTCTTAACCCATGGTACAGATTTCATAGATAAGCATTTATGCAGGAGTGTTCAACTAAAGTGACAAGCCACCTGCAACTTAGAGTTTACATTTACCAATATGGTGCTGAAAGCAAATGTCAGTGTCAGTGCAGCTTGAGGAAGATTCATACTGTTTATAAATGGTGCTAATTATGACAGAATTACTTTTTCTGGGATGTTTTTTATGTTTTTGACTCTGTAAGGCAAATTTATTTATAAATTGCTAAAACATTATCTTTTCCATGGTGAGGAAAAAAGGGAAATATTATATAATTACATTTTCATTAAGGGGGATGTAGGGTGTGTGTGCTATTAGATTCTTTTAAGCAGACCAGCAAAATGTGAATCAAATGTGGACACCAACTGTTTGAAAAAATTACTTTCAGTTAACAAGGAATCATTATTAATCATTTCAGCTGGGGAGTTCCACAGGGGTCTGTTTTGGCCATGTTGTTTTTCAGTGTCTAAAAGAAAAGAGATTTGAATGACAGAAGAAACCATAAGCTTTCAAAATCTGTGGCTGATGGACACTGAGCAGGATTGTTGTAAATGCTCCAAAGGATAGGATTAGAATATACAAAAATCCTGGCAAATTAGACAATTTATACAAAACAACAGTGTGCAAGAAAATACAAGGATGCCACAACAAAATGCACAGAAATTAAACAAAAAAAAAAAAATGGGTAGAGTGCAGAACCACAAATTTTAACACAGCCTAATACCACAAATTTGTTACAATATAGACAAAGTCTTTAATAAATCCCATACTACTGCTTCTAAAACCATCAACATTTCAGGACCTATTTAAGCATACCATAGCAACTTTCCTGCTTGCTCGACACATCCGATACTACTTTTAAAGGCAAGTAGTTAAGGGGAAGGTGATGTTTCACTCTGGTAAATAATAACATACTGCAAGCTGTGTATCTGAGCATCATGAACACTGGAATTAAAGAGCATCTGCCTCAAAGTTCAGATGTAGCGATTCCAGCATATAAACAAAAGGAGCTAAAAAAGTAATACAGCAAGGAATAATTAGTCTTTAATAGAAAACATTTGATAGTATTGTCAAGTAAGTATGGGTTGTTCTATGCTGTGTTAGGGAATCCCAAACTGTAATGTTTTGGCAACAAAACTGGATGGGTTTTCAATTAAGCTTAGTACTGAGAAGAAAGTGGGAGGTATCTTATACAACTATAGATTATCTGCCAGGAAATGTATGAAGGTTGTTATTAATATAATCTCCATAAAATAATTCAATTACCTACGTTTTTGAGTTTTTAGACTTTGATATATAAGCACCTGTATTTTGTTATAAACCAGAATATTACTTCAGGAGATTAAGAAAAATCGATTATATAATTTAATGGAACTTTTTGATTTTGACAGCAGGCATTTTTTTATGTCTTTTGAAGAAATGTTATGAGATTGACAAAGGTTTTGATTCAGCAAGAATAGAAAAGGTTGTGAAATGTCTGTTGTTGGAATATTGCAAAAATTACAGCGCATGGATCTAACATAAATTTGGGAATAATAGTATTTGACATTTTTTTTAAGTGAAGGGGACAACAATATCAGGAAAATTACAGGTCCTAAAAAAATGCATTCCTATTGCTGTTATACTAGGCTTTACTTTAATCTGTTTCCAGTTGTGAAAGAACTAGACAACACAATAATCTATGTAACTATTACCAACCTCTTTTACATTATGTTGTTTTTCTAAAAATCTAAGAAATGAAAAGGATCTTGTATTCATAGAACAATAGAATTGTTAAGATTGGAAAAGACTTCAAAGTTATTAAAGTCCAACCTTTCACGAAGCACTGCTGTGTTCGCCGCTAAACCATTTGCCCAAGTACTGCATCGACATGTTTTTGAACACTCCCAAGGATGGTGATTCCACCATTTCCTTGAGCAACCTCTTCCAACATCTAACCACGCTTCCAGTGAAGAAACTTTGCTTAGTCTACAATCTCCCCTGATGCAGTCTGGGGCCATTTCTTCTTGTCCTGTCTCTTATTACCTGGGAGAAAATGCTGATCCCCCACCTCACTACAACACCCTTTATGGCGTTAGTAGAGACCAGTAAGATCCCCCTTGAGCCTCCCTTTCTCCATGAAAAAAATCCAGAATACTTTGGACATGCAAAAATAGCTAGATATTGGTGTAAAAAACTAATTTACACTTAAATGAAATGTTAAAAATTTCTCTTTCATAGCCTATTTGGAATACCCTTAACATCTAATTTGATCCTCCTTTTGGAATGGGTATCTCAGGATGCTACAATTGGGAGTAAAATAAGATTTTGGACAATGTTTTTCCTGGGACTGAGTTTAACTTTTTAAGTCTGTTGATACTGGGTAAAACCTTTGCAAAGAAAATTAGAATTAATGGAAGATGGTAATACACACCATTGGAATTCCTTCTGGAATTTGTCCTGGTAATCATCACCATAAAAGTAGTGGAAATTGTTTTCTACGCTAAATTATAAACAGTATTTTAAATTCAAATTGCAAAAAGACCATTGAAAACACCATCTTACTCTTTTTATTTTTTTTTTTTTTTTCTCTTTACCTGTTGAAAGAAAGATACAGTAACATTATCCAGTACTGAGTGGTAGTTACCGCCTGGTGGTTCACATGGTGCCTTTAAATAAGGAGGGTTATAAAAGGAGATTCAAAATGCAATAGTCTGCTTAGTTAATGATCAGTATCAGTGGTTTTTACTGAAGTGATAATCTCAATAGAATAAAGCATTTTCATATAATAGCCTCTTTCTTGTTTTCTAAAATCGTAATGGTTGCAGGTCTTTTGAAGTTTAAATAAATTTGTGAAAATAAGCCTTAAAAACTTGACAATTGTTAATGAAACATCCTGCAACAGTGGAAACTCACTAAGCATTTAAATACTGTTGAATAATGTCCTTGAGTTGTGTGTATGTTTGCAAACTTAGGGAATAAATCACTTTTTTGCATTAAATGAAACCAAATTACTTCCAGGAGGTAGAGTTCCTGTTCTCTTCAAAGTACAATTAATTTCTGACGATACAATACAATGAACTATCTTGTCGATATTTTCGGTTTATATACATAGAAATAATGTATAAAAATAGCATTTTCATCTAAACCTGAGAGTGTTTAACTCACACTCCCAAGACAATTTTACAGAGCAGGAAAGTTTGTGGACAGAAAGAATTTGCATCTTTTCTAGATCAATATTTTAGTTCACATCAGAACTAAGATTATGCTTACCGATTATTAACATATAATTTCCTGATTTTAGGAACCAGGAGGCTTTCTGTGTAAGGATCAGAGCGCTGTCACACTCAGCTAATGTTGTAGGGAAGTTAGTAATACTTAGGTTTTTGCACCCAATTACAATTCTAGGTGACTGTTTTTCCCAGTTGGTCAAAACTAGAGCAAAATAGTCTAGCATAATTGTCCCCGCAGAGATTCAAAATAATAAAATAGAAAAAATGTGTAGTGAGCCTCAAGTTAATTTAGACCCTTAAGACCCTCTGCCTACAAAGTAAGAGGCATATTTTCACTTGTGATGTGATTCTCCTATTAGAGGTCATATACTGCTGATATCCTAAGACAAAGAAGGGAAAGAGAAATACAAATACAAAATACAAAACAAAGTCGTGAGAAAATTTGATTGGAGAGATAAAAGCAAGTTAAACTCTTAAAATAGGAACTTTATTATGTTGGTTTGGGGATTTTTCCTTGTTGTTTCCCTCCTAGCAAAATAGTAACAATATTGCATGATGACTTCTGAAGAGACAGAACAGACTGTTCAGCAGGTCTGTTCAGACATATAAAACTAAATGTATTTTTGTATCTTGGAGACACTGACAAGGTTCTGCGGGACCCATTTGATTTTCACTGTTAAATGTTCAATTCAAACTCTAGTTAGAAACTTTAAACATAAAAATAACCTGGCTATTTTAATATAAAGAAAGGATCTATAAACATATATTTTTTTATCCTCAGGTTCTTTTTAAAAACATGTGTAAAATACTTTGGGAAAATATCTGCCAGTCCTTGAGCCATGAAAAAAACCCCAAAACAAGAAACAAACCCAAAACCCATTAGTGATCCCTCAAAAACAAATAGAAAAACAAACAATGAAAAAAACCTAAACCAACAACTAAACAAAAAAGCCCAAACCCACAAAACTAATTTATCTAGGGCAAACACCATGGAAAAATTGTTAGAACTTGGCAACACTGCAAGCACTGAATGGATAATCTGTTAATTGGATGTCTTAAATAATCTTAAAATTACAGAGGCATACATGCTTCCTCCAAAGCATGCACATTACCATTATAGCATCTAATATTCTCCTTTTATATGTTAATTACTATTAGCATAAAACTAACATAAATTTTATATTATATCTATGTATAATTTTTCTATGCATCCTGCTTTTCTATTATTCATAGAGACACATTTTTACTTTCTGTATTTTCTAATATTTATTTACTAGAATTTAAATTTTGAGCATTAATCTTCGTTAATGTTGCACTAGAAAGAGAAAAATGCCTGTAGACAAAAAGTTGGAAAGTAATTTGCTGCAGGAAAATCAATTTTAGATTGTTTTTATTAAGCTAATGTGTAACCTCAAGTCTTATTAATGGAATAACCATGGTTATAGTATTGATAAATTTAACAAATCTTAGCAATTATAAAGAAATGCATTCAGGTCCATGAAATGAATGTTAATTCAATGATGAATCATTTGTATTTGATCATCATAAAGGAGATTTGTTGCACTAATCTGTTTTTCTTCCTATGCTTTGATAGAAAATATCCCTTTTTTGCATCCCCATATTTACAAACATTCATGTCCACTCAGAATCTCTACTGCTTTTACTCTGATGCACTTTTGTCAGTTGTTGCAAAGCATTCTGATCCCTTTCAAACACAAAAATATATCCTTTATTATTATTTTAATTATTTTGGTTTCCCCATCCTAGAACTGAAATCCTAGAATATGGTCTGATTCTTTTTTATTGCTTTCTGAGCTTTAAAGTAATTTGTTTTCCAAAGGAACTTTTTACGTTCAAATAAACTTCTCAAGTCATAATTTAAACTGCTCTGGTGTGCAGTCTGAACTCTTCTACACAGATATCCCTGGAGTTTACTGGTCTGCACAAAAATTCACAAATTCTAATTTCCAGAAGGGAGCTTAAAATTGATTTTTCTTCAAAACAGTGTTTGCGTGTAGGGAGAGGAAGATTGAACACACTTGGAAGCTTGGACTTTTATTGAGCTGCTTTTCTGACATAAAATGTACTTCTTTCAAAGCATACTACTTGAGGTTTAAGTCAATCAATATTCATATAAGGCATATGTATGTTAATTACTTGTGGTTTTTAAAAGTATTGAACAAGCTTTTACTTGTTTTGTTGTATGTCTAAAGTCTGACTTTTTACTGTCAGCGGTGATAAACTCTTTTTTTGTGTTTTTTAGATCTCAGGATAGAGTATTTTTGATTGTGCTCCAAACCTGCAAGCTCAGGGTGAGTAATAATTTTTGTTATTTCTTTATCCTGAATTGGGATGGTTCTGTGAATAGCTGTCTCCTCGCCTATGACCATATTTCCTGTAACATGAAAAAACCCAAAGAAGTCCCACCTAGTCTGTGATAATTTCAACCAGTAATATCAGTGATTAATTAATCTCTATTCATTTCAAGATATTGTGAGGAAGAAGGAGTTTCTTTCCATTTACCACGTAACAATAAAATGAACTTGTTCATGTTTTGTTTGCTGTGTTTTAATGTAGTTTGACTGGCATAATGACATAACTGTACTTCAATACAATATGTGTAATTTGAACATATTGCATTTTGAGACAAATGTTAACATAGTCATCAAACACAGAAGATGATGTAATTTCAGAGTGGGGGAGATTACACAAACCAAAGAAGCAACAATCTGCAAAAATGACAGAGGTTCTCCATGTGTAAACTGCATTTCTGTACATTAAATAACTGGTGAGAAACTGTCTTTTAGGAGTGAATTTGGGCCAAGCAGCAGAAAACAGTAATGCTATCCCATTATGAGTTTTATCAAAATTATTTCTTACTGTCAGGATTTTTATGTTACAGTGTGGGGGAGTGAAAGGTAAGACAGGTAGCTGTTATAATGAGAACTAAAATTGCTGGAAACCTGTGGTTGCCTTAAATCAATTTTTATTCTTTTCCATATAGTTAATTTTTTGAGAAACATGATGTTTAACATGAAGTCATTTTAGCAAAATACAGTGATATTTAGCATGTTCCTGAGGTAATTTAATAAAGCTATTGAGACAAACAAGCTTAAACAGGTTACCAAAGTATTCTCCTGTGTTTTAAGCTTGTTTCATAATATTAAACATAACAAAGTAAAGTGCTTGTTTCATAACAAGGGACAATGTGATTAGCATGCAATTGAGATCAAACTCATGAGTAAACCTCATTTGTATAACACAAATAACTGTCATACTGTGCATACATGGGCAGCAAACAGCCCTTCTAGACAGCAGAAACCTAAGCCCAGGAGAACAGATCTGTCAGCTTTGCTTTGTGCTTCTACTCACTGTGTGAAGGTAATAGTTCAATTTTGCCATGTTTCTGCTTTTGTACTGAGTTACAAATTTTGAGCTTTAAAACGTATTTCCGTTTCAAAGGCTTCTTGTGAAAGCCTAAAATTTAAAATTTTGTATCATATTTAAAAAACCACATAAAATATTTTTGGTTAATATTTGAGCAGGTCTGGTGGACTTTGTTTCCATCTTGTTTCTGCTGGTTCTCTGTGAGATTATTTCTTGTTCTTTTGCTCAGTTCTTGAGAAAGAAATTGATTATTGCTATCCCAAATGTTGCATGACACAGTTGTAGAGTCTCTCTTGCAACACGTCATTTAGAAATGTCTACAGTAGATTTAGATGTGTTTTATTGGACTGAAATTTATATACATAAAAATGCAGATGACTGAAGCAGAACCTAGAATGATACAGACAGCTATTGAGTATTAAAGAATCCTTGCAAAATTTGGATCAAAACCATGTTTTGTTTAGTTAGACATTTAAACAAAGGCTTGTGGTATGCCTGAATTAATCATTTATAATAAAAAAGTCTAAAAACAAGACACAATCAAATCTAAGTAATATTGACACTGTTAAAGTACTAGTACAGATTTTCTGATTCTTACTATGTTGTTTTGGGTTTTTTTAACAATGGCATTAAATATACTTAAAAATATTACTTAACAAATTAATTATTTCAACTTTCTTCTTCATTTTAGAATTATAAGATCATTCTTATAGCGATTTGGACAAAAAAGAAGAAAATTAAGTTATACAGAACCAATAGATGAAGATAAATATTTCACTGGAAAATGACTACCAGAAACTTACCCAAGCTTATGTCAAGGTCATGTCCATGACAACCTCTAAGGGTAGCATTTATATTTTTATATAAAATAAATAAATAGCTATAAAAATAATGAAACAAATCTAATGAAATGAAAACACCCACAAAAGCAAAAGCACAAACCCAAAAGACCCTTTTTCTCTGACCTGCTTCTTTTTACCATTTTTTCTAGTTCTCTTCTAGTTCAGTTCTTAATTTTTTTAACTCCTTTCATATACTTTATTTATATGTTGCCTCATGTGATTAAAGAAAGAATATAGAAGTTCAAGACTTTGGCCAATTTTCTCAAAAAAACCATCTAAATTTGCAGTATATCCCTTTAGAGAGAAATATTAATTTTTAAAAAATGTACAATGGAAGAAAACAAAAGCATCTGTTTCCTGACATCCTGTGGATGATCTGAGTCTGTAAGGGGCAGTATGCAACTTCAAAAATTTTGAAGGATGTGTGTCTCCCCTTAGGATATTAAGCAGCTGAATCAATTCTGTTAACTTTGCATTGTTGTTTTGGTCACCCTTTTGGTAGTTTTATAGCAGTGAAAGCAGCGGCAGGAAGGAAGTAGATGTGGAGAGTGAGCTGGAGTTTTATTGTATGTTCAGCTTGTGATGTCTATTTCCACAAGCTAGCACTTATGAAAATTTCTATCAATCTGTGTTTGTGACATAACATTTAATGATCCCAGAAATGCCATAATTTTAATGTTTTATAATTTCTTATATTTTTATATCTCTAGAAAATCAATAAAACAACAAGCATCTATTTTTCCATTTTAAAATTAATCTTTTTAAGACAGACTTCGGAGACATAATCTCAAAATGCCATTTAACCTGAATTCCTCTGAGTGCTGTATCACAAATAATCAGATATATTACTATAGGTATGCTTGCATGTTAACTGGAAACACCTTGATGCTAGTTACCACATTTAACACTGTATTTGGAAAACTTTACTTCTGATTACTTATTTATATATGAATGGATGGAAATAAATACAAACAAATATGGGCATATATATTTAAAAGCATATTAGTCTTCCTGAATGCATTCAGATTTGATCCTGTACAGTCTCTGAGTGCATTTGTGCTTTATAGATAGACATTTATGCATGCATACCTAAAAATGTGTATTTATATATTTTTAACCTATAAAGTAGGATTTTCCTAAAAGCATTGTAAAAGAGCTTAACCGCTTGTTCTTTTGATGTAAATTTTAAGCATAAGTGTAATAAAAAAGGGAAAAGTAGTGCAGCAAATTTATCTTTTAATACTTTTCAGACTGGGTTCATTAGCATATTAAAAGTTATGAATAGATGTTTTGTATGCCATGTCATGTTAAGAGTAAAAGGTTGTATGTAAATTGCAAGTTATGAGGTTCTTTTACTGTTCTTTTTTGGGTTTTTTGAAGTCACAAGAAAACCTCCTTCTGGAAAAAATTCTATCTTTCTGAAAGATTAAAACATACCACCAAAAAATTTTATTTCTTTTATTTGAAACACAGAATAGTCACCAAATTATTTTTTTTTTTTTCAATTAAGGGATAGAACCAGTGAAAGTTAACCAACTTACATCAAGTGTGAAATGGAAAAACAATAGCTTTTATACTGAAGACACTTTCCTTTTTTAATAAGCATACTTTGGAAATATTGATTAAAAGTCCTACCATGGCCACAGCCTAGGGCAAATTATCATTAGAATGATGATATGCAATCTTGATGATACTCTCTTTTGTACCTCTGAGAATGTCATTGCATCTCTTGGGAGTATGATTATTTCTGAAATTAAAATCTGCTTTAAAAGAAAAGGTAGCTTGAATCTCATTTTCAGACTGATGGAACTAAACATACAATGAGAGTAAATCTGCTCTAATGTAAACCAGAGACCCTCAGGATTTTGCAGTGGTGATTATATCCTGTTCTTTTTAAAGAACTTTGCTGGTCTTCAGCCAGTAACTATTGTACCTTGAAACTTGCTTAAGAGGGCTTGTGGACAAGAGACAGGGCTTATCATATGAAGCTGCAAAAGATACAAGTATGTTTGAAACTACAGGAAGATGAGCAAAGAAGAAACACTGGTGTTATACAACCAAATGGGTATCAATCTTGGAATCATTTTCTCCAGTTACATTACTTAAATTATTTGATGGGTGGCAGACATGCCTTTCCAGACACACTACCTTACAATCCCTTGTAACGGGCATGGTAGTTGCTACAATTGTCAGTGGATTATTAGAAGTGTTCCTAGACTGATTTCCTAAAATATCTTTGAACTTCTTTATCAATTCACAGCCATCCCACTAAACACAATTTTTCTCAATTGCTGTCCGGATATGGGAAACAGGAAGAAATATTTTGAATCTATTACCTTATATTTAAAAGCCATGTCAATGTCTGCTTATGTAGACTTTGGAATAGGAAATGTATTGTAAGTTAAAGGTAAAATTGTCTCTTTCATCCAGCCTCTAACATTATTACAGAACATATGAAACAGAGGGAACTTAAAATGTAAGATAGCAAGAGGTTTTCCATTTACATTAGTAGAGATCTGCTAACTCTACAAAGGAAAAAATTTCTCCCCAAGACAGAAAGATACTGTGCTACCATTTTGTAATGTTGCAAGAGCCAGGACATCCTCAGGACAACTGGCCTCCTGAGCTGGTGGACAGGAACAGGGAGCCCCCCTGTAATAGCCAGAATAGCCAGAATAGCCCCCCTGTAATCCAGGAAGACACAGTAAGTGACCTGCTGAGCCACTTAGATGCTCTTATGTCTATAGGACTAAATGGGATCCGTCCTAGGGTGATGAGCAAACTGGCAGAGGAGTTCACCAAGCCACTCTCCATCACTTATCATCATTCCTGGCTCACTGGGGAGGTCCCAGATGATTGGAAGTTGGCTGATGTTACTCGTGCATAAGAAGGGCTAAAAGGAGACTGCGGGAAACTACAAGCATGTCAGCCTCTCTTGGGGTGGCGAGGTTATGGAACTGGTTGTCTTATGTGTGATCACATGGGATCTACCCAATGGCTAAGGGCTCAGACCCAGCCAGCATGGATTTAGGAGGGGCAAGTCCTGCCTGGCCAACCTGATCTCCTTTCATCACCAGATAGCCCATCTGGAGGTGGTCCTATGGTCCTCTGAAGAGGGACATGTACCACTGAATAGATGGGCTGAATCCAATGGTATGAGGTTTAGTAAGTCCAAGTAGGTCCTGCACTTTGGCCACAACAACCCCCTGCAGCACTACAGGCTGGGGACAGAGTGTCTCGACAGTGCCCAGGCAGAAAGGGACCTGGGGGTGCTGATGGACAGCCAGCTGAACGTGAGCCAGCAGTGTGCCCTGGTGGCCA
>VYXC01005595.1:183717-213987 GCA_013397175.1 Platysteira castanea
GGAGCTGGGGTTGTTTACCCTGGAGAAAAGAAGGTTCAGGGGACGACTCATCACTCTCTACAACTCCATGAAAGGAGGGTGTAGCCAGGTAGGGGTCGGCCTCTTCTCGCAGACAACCAGGGACAGGACAAGAGGACACAGTTTTAAGCTGCACCAGGATAGGTTTAGGTTGGACACTAGGGAGAAGTTCTTCACTGAAGGAATAATTGGATATTGGAATAGACTGCCCAGAGAGGGGATGGGGTCACCATCTCAGGAGGTGTCACCCACCGTCCCAGCCCTAAGAATAGGCTGGATGTGCTGAGGTCTACTTGATTCTGTGATTAGAAAATTAGTAACACACAGTATATCCCTGAAGTAATTGATAAAATTACATTCGGGATCAATCTGAAACTTTTTTCATTAATTAAGGGTAACTATTTCTTTTCCTTTCTAAAAATTATGAAGGGGGGAAAAAAGGGGGAAAAAAAGAAAAGCAATGATGCTTGAACAGTTTTTGAGTTTTTATACACCTGAGAAATATTCTTCTGGAGTTTTTCCCAAAACCTAGTAAAAAGACTACGATTAATGTTGATTGTCTGCAATTGAAGTCCTTTTTTCATGCACTTCTAATGAGCTTGATCTTGTAAGTCCCTGTTGTTCAGGTCAACATAACATACTTTCTTAGTTATGAAGGTGTTTATATCTTTCATATTCATTATTTTCACTGAGCTTGTAAAGAACATAAAATAAATTAGTCAGTAGTTTATGCATCTTGTACAAATGGACAGGGAGATGGAATTTGCCCAATAAATTTCTAAAGAACTTTATAAATGCCATATGCAGTATCCAATTTATTGCTTTACACATTGGGAACTAGAATTAAATGCACTCTTTGTTGTGTCTTTTATTTTCTCCATATTTTATATTTTTCATGAAAGCAGAGAAATGGTTACTTTACTCATTGCAGTACTGAAAATGCTGTTAAAGCACAAGTTTATCAGAGATTTGTTAATTGAAAATTCACATTGAAAATAGAGAATTAAAAATAGACGGAATATTTAGATGGTTGCTAGGCTATTGGATACATGCTACAAATGATAATGTCCTGCCTTTTCATCTTCATCCAGCTTCTGCTCATGAATGAAACAAATTTTCCCAGAGAATAATCTTGTTGAAAAGTATCTCACGTATTGTCAACATTTGTGGATCTCTAAAGAGCTGAGCTGAAATCTGATCAATATTTGTTTGATGGAATTGCAAAATAAGCAAACTTTTTTTCCATTTCATATACAGTTACGGTTGGTGTCTAGAAGTTAAATCAGAAGCTGTCATGTGAAAATACATGTCCAACATGGCTTTTCTCAATACTTCCTATCTCTGAACAAATATAAGGACAAAATCCCCATTATCTTTCAGGGAAATGTATTCTTTTGAGAGTGTGCATGTGCATGTTGAGTTGAAGAGTTTTCCTAAATCTTTATGCTCAGTAAGATATTGTATGGAAATAAAACCTGAAAAATTGCGTCATGCAAGAAACCCCTTATTTTATAGTTTACTTGGGATAATGGATCCCACAAATGCATGATTTCTTACATAGACAGAGGAAAAAATAGTTGGCCTAATAGAACCACCTACATTCGCTTGGGCATTGAGTACAGTAAAATTGGAACTCAGCTGAGTATTTCAGTATTTTCAGTATCACTTATGTATCATGGAAACAAATATACAACTAACTGTAGTCTTCGTCCTAAGCAAAAGACTGTTAAATTATTTTAATTCATAGCTACAGTTGAAAATAGTATCTTGAATAAATTAATCAAAGAACACGACACAAAATCTAGGACTCTAAGTCAGGCCAAAGATTCATCTGTCTCAGTATGATTTTTCTGGTGGTGTTTGGCTGTAAGGGTTTAAGTGATTTTTCTTCTGAACTAGCTCCCAGCTTCTGTCAGTCAGATTGTCTTTTCCACTCAGCTCCCTGTATTACACTGAAATGGAAAAGTGGGAAAGGATAATGAAGAAATCTGAAAACGCTTCAAGTTTTTGTACTTTTAGATTTCATTACTGGATATGTTGAGTAAAGTTTCTCATGTATTATGTGGGAAATTCAATCAACTTTTTGGATAAATATTTTTAAAAGTTGCATTTCAGAATGCAATTCCTTAGCAATTTTAATCTAATTTAAAAATTAAAGTGACTAGGGGGGAGGAAAATAAAGTACATGTCTTGTGTCAGAACACATATTTCTGTGTACTCCTAGCAGTTCCTTCAAATACAATCTCTTCCTTCTATCTTCTCCTAGTTCACTAGCGTTTGTGTGTTGATAAATTGCTTGCAGTGCATCTGAATGTACAATTAGAATAGGTGTATGCAGCTTGTAGAATACTATTTCCTTTTTTGGTTTTTTTCCCCACAACATATCAAAAGTGAGGAATTTATGTACTATGATTTGTCCTTTTGACTGCTGATAACCCCATCAGTGTTTCTCAAAGTTTGTATCTGAACTGAAACTTGGTATTTATTTGGACTGTGTGTGTATACTCAGAGACCAAGATTAGCCTTATGCTGGATCATTTTATCAATATTGAGGAATTAGGGGACAAAAATAGAGGTAACCTGCATTCAGAAAACAACTCTGAAGCATATTTATGTCTGCAAAAGTCTTTCAACAGAGAGTAGGTAATTCTAGAGGTAATAGCAGAGGAGATTTCATTGTGTAACTGGGCGGAACTCAGCACCCAATTTGTCAGCTTTACATGACAGATTATTAATAAACTGCCACTCTCATCAGCAGATACCAGTTGGCAGTGACTGCCCTGTCTGAATTTGAATTTCTAGAATTTTATTCTTAAGTATGCTTGCTTTCTAATACACTTTCTTTCAGTGCAACCCATTACCCTCTTTATGCAGAAAATATACATAGTTCTTGTGCCATATAGATTATGAAAAATTAATATAGCAGAATAGTAGCATACAAATCAACTGTACTCACTTCACAGTGCAGAAAATGAGGACTGAAGAAAATAGGGTTATTTTTGTACCTGGGCATATGGGAGAGGTTATGGGAAATATTCCAGTGGATAGTAGAAATCAGACTTCTCCAAATAGAGAGACACAAGTACATTGTTAACAAACTATGGGTTTTTTCATACTTCGGGGTTTTTTTTACTTGCTTCCAAAACCATTGCAAAACCCTTTGCGGATCCACCCCAGTGAAAACCTCATAACATTTCCGTTAACCTTAGAGACAGGTTGTATACAGATATACTCTGTATAATGAAATATAATGAAATATTAGATGATCCCTTTACAAAGAATAGTTCTTTATGAAGTAAAGAGTGAGACTATTGCATAATACAAACAAGGTATTTTTGTTTGGATGCCTACTTTGTTGCATATTTATGCACTGGGGAGGAGATTTTCCTATGTCAGATGTATGTCTTCTCTCTTCAAATTCCAAAATATTTTGGGTGAAAGAGTATGATGAACACGCAGTGGCTAACATGTTCAAAAGAAACTTCTTTGAGGGACTGCGTCTTGGAAGAAAGCTAGCAAAAACTTCCAAAATGAAACTCAGGCTACAAACACTCATTATTAATTAGTTCATCTTAAGCTAACCAAAAGCACAGATGCCAATGAACATATCTCTTTTTTTAGCTTTTTCTTTTCTTTTTCTTCTTCTTTTCCGTTTGCTTTTCCCTTGTCTTGATTTGAAAAGACAGGTAAATTATATGAGAAATAGGAATAACAGTTCTTCACTAATATATACATATATAACAAAGCAATAGTACAGAAGCACTGGTTTAACACGGGCAGGGTGGTGGTAGCTGCAGTTCTCTTTGAAGTGGTTCTGTTGAAGCAGTGATCCTGTAGAAAGGTCTGGTCCTTCTCGAGAGGGCCAGTGGTGGTTGTGCAGCTCTTGTTCTCTGAGAACTCCATAGGTAAGGTTGTCTGTGCTGTTCCAAACCCCAGATTATATCCAGGTGGGAATGCTTGGCTCCTCCCCCTGGGAAGAGCATCTCACAGTGGGCTGATGTAATTCTGTGAGTCATACCGTGGGTCCTTGATTGCCCATTAAACAGAGACAGCTCCCGGAGGGAGTTATCGAGGATGGGTCATGGTAGGGGATAAGGAGCACAGCCCCACCTGTTCTAACAGCTTGTGGAGATGATAATAGAATACATACTTTTGGTTATGTCTTACATTGTAACCTAGGACATCCCTATTTCAGGCAAAGGGTTGTATGATAGAATTGTAATAGAGCAAGATTGGGTCATTGTCAGAGTATCATTTGCAATTCCTTTACTTCTATGTGAAATATAAATTTCTCTTTATTTTTAAGGTGTCAGTTCATATCAACTGCTGCACATAAGGAGATAATTGAAGTAATTTTCTTCCATCTAGACCTCTTTTTAAATATATGAAGATCTAGGATAAAAGTAATCTGGGAATGCTTGTTGAAGTTAATATAACTGATAGGAGTTGAGTGGAGCTATATATTCTTTAGAGAGGTTTATGAGTGTTTGTACTGCCACCTTTTAAAAGAAATTCAGAAAAGAAACAGAATAGGAGGAGCTCCAAGACAATGTGAGAGTCTCAAGTCCCCGAGTATCTCGCAGCTTTTGCTACCTAGAAGTTGCTTCTGGGATGCAGTGTTTCCATCCAATACCTTGGATTTGTCTCCTGTCACTATCTGTCACTGTTGACCCAAAACTGACCTAGAGTAATTGGAAGTTACAATTTCCCACACTCAACAGTTTCTTCACTGCTTTCCTGGCCAAAACATGTGCTAGTAATTTTGGATTGCAAATGTTATCAGCTTACAGTGATGTGCATTCTCCACAATAACATGTAGGGAATAGCTAGAGAATTTGGTGTCTGAGGTCAAAAGGCTTTATTTTCTACTGAGATACAATTATTTGCCAACATCTGTCTGAATCTTTAGATGTTTTTGAAGAATGATTTGGCTTGGAAAGGACCTTCAGAGACCACCAAGCTCAAATACCCTGCTATGGACAGGGACATCTTTCACCAGAACAGATAGCGCAAAGCCCCTGGCCTTGAAATAGTTTTAGAGGGATATCCACAACTTGGGGCAACCTGTCCAGTAGCTCACCATCCTCATCATAAAAAATTCTTGCTGATGTCCAGTCTCATTCACTATTTAATCTTCTAAGTTATTTAGAAAAAATTTAGGCTGATCTTTCTAATTTCTACCAGGTTTCCTTTTTGTCATTGCTGTAAATTACATTTCTACATAGTTTTCCATAGTTGTCAATCTTGACTTTATATTCTCCTTCCCCATAAATTTCAAAGCATGCCTAATTTCTGGAGAAAAGCTGACTGAAAAATATGAAACATTTTGCTTTTCTGTTTTAATTCTTTCTTTTTTGGCTGCCACTCTGCAGCCTCCTTTATACTTACCCATTTCTAGATATTTAAAACCTGGAATCTACCTTAAGTATCTTAAAGAGCTATGACTACCATTACTGTAATTTTTATGTATTTTTTTTTCCTCTAGTTGTTTTAATATGATAAAAAAATGCTGCAATCCTGGGAAATTTTCACGCTTTAGAATAAAACAAACTCCTTCTCCAGATAGTGTTTGACTCAGGTTTTTATCTGCAGTTTCAATCATAATTATATTCATCCAATTTAATTAAATTTTCTGTTACATTTCAGAAGCCATAGGAAGAAAGTTACTGCTGCTTTAAATAATTTCTCCTTTTTTCTTCATGGTTTGATTTACCTATCTCAGAAGAGGACAATATTTCTGTTTATATGGAATTACCTTAATGCTTTCAGTGTGCTCAGTGAAATAGTGGGGTAAGAGTGTCCAAATGCCACTACATGCAGAATATATATTTAAACAATTCTTAATGTGTGAACAAGACCCTAAATTGCCCATGAAAAATATCTAAGGCAAGATCTTGACTAGTCTCAGTGGCTCATGTCGTCTGGGAAGGACATGTAGCCTGGAAATACAAAAACAAAAACCAACCAACTGAAAGAAAATTGGGACAAGGTAGTAAAATATTTTATCAGTTTCACTTTTTTCTGCTGCCTGAACACAAGGAGGTTTAAACCAAAGGACATATACACTAGCAGGACAGACTCCCAGAAAAGAAGCTGTTTCTGAAAGGATGTTACAGCTTTCCTGAATCTTCCCCATCCACCAAAACCATGAACGTGATTCTTTATGACAGTGCAGAGATGACACAAAGACTTCTTCTTAATGAGTTCCTTCACATCCAGCAAGATGTCTGTCAGTCCAGGTTTGCCTCTTTTTATTAGTTTTAATTAGCCATAAGGTTTATTTTCCTAGGTATTTTTGAACCAATTAGGAAAAAAAAATGTAAATAGAGATTGTGAAAAACGCAGTAGGTGGTACCTCTCCTGAACAGATGTCCACCCCGTTATAAGACAGAAGACCACTTGCCTTGAGATTCTAACCTTAAGCAAATGTTATTCCTAGTGTTATGACAACTTCTTCCTTTCTCTTCTTTGAGGTAGTTGAGCTAGTATTCCATTTGCTAATCTTTTAAAACAAAAGCAAAGGCAAAGAAATGCTCTGTGTAAAAATTCTGTATGTTATGTCATGCCATCTCTATATTCTTATCCAACCAAAGCAATCTACTCATTCATAGAGTGAAAAAAAAAAGACACTGATAATTAATAACTTTGAATTGTGTTCTTGCTCTGTTGCTTGGCCTTTTCTGACTGATTATTATTGCTGTCAGGCAGATCTTTTTCCTTATGAAAGGATTAAAAGGTGCTGTAGTGATGGACCTCAAGAAACATCTTGGTAGCTGGAGGAGTCTCGTTTTGTTTCAGCCTAGCAAGCCAATCTGAAAATAAATGTCCAAAATACCATATATGGATGTAAGAGTGACACTTCAATTTTGTAAGTCAATATAAGTTGCTGTATCAAGTGTGGATTTGGAAGGCAATTCTCTGTTAAGGCAACACAGTAATTTAAATCTTTTTAAGTACAGATCTTCAGCATCAGTATCTGATTCTGTCATAACCACACTGCCACAAGGTTGCAGTTACTGATCAGGAAAGAACGATAACAGAAGATTTGGCATGGTGACATGCACACATCATGTTGGGTACCAGGCACAGGGTGAAAGACAAATAAACAACCCCTTCAGCTCAGTAACAGCTGGTGCATGGCATTCTCCATGTTACAGACCATGAGGGCTCTGCTGAGATGTGTTATCTATCACAGAATATTTGGCATGTCTACATCAAAATGTACGTATTTCTTAGTTAAGACATATGGTTATTTTTACTACCCTTACCTTTTTGCAGTTCTTTAAGCACATACAGCAGAACTATGGTAAATGCAGCAGCATGTTTCCTTTACTTTCTCTTACTTACACATATAAAATGCCTCTAATTATAGAAAACACTGGCATCACTGACATGAAAAACTAGAAAGGAATGCTCTTGGGGGTATTAGCTGAAGAGGAACAACTATTTCAAGTCCTGTACATGAGTGCCCTGCTGAATCATGGTGATAGATATGTACTACAATCACAGAATAATTTGGATTGGAAAGGACTTTAAAGATCATCCAACCCCACTGCCAAAGATAGGGACAACTTCACTAGAACAACGTTGCTCAAAGCCCCATTCAACCTGGCCTTGAACANTAATATGATAAAAAAATGCTGCAATCCTGGGAAATTTTCACGCTTTAGAATAAAACAAACTCCTTCTCCAGATAGTGTTTGACTCAGGTTTTTATCTGCAGTTTCAATCATAATTATATTCATCCAATTTAATTAAATTTTCTGTTACATTTCAGAAGCCATAGGAAGAAAGTTACTGCTGCTTTAAATAATTTCTCCTTTTTTCTTCATGGTTTGATTTACCTATCTCAGAAGAGGACAATATTTCTGTTTATATGGAATTACCTTAATGCTTTCAGTGTGCTCAGTGAAATAGTGGGGTAAGAGTGTCCAAATGCCACTACATGCAGAATATATATTTAAACAATTCTTAATGTGTGAACAAGACCCTAAATTGCCCATGAAAAATATCTAAGGCAAGATCTTGACTAGTCTCAGTGGCTCATGTCGTCTGGGAAGGACATGTAGCCTGGAAATACAAAAACAAAAACCAACCAACTGAAAGAAAATTGGGACAAGGTAGTAAAATATTTTATCAGTTTCACTTTTTTCTGCTGCCTGAACACAAGGAGGTTTAAACCAAAGGACATATACACTAGCAGGACAGACTCCCAGAAAAGAAGCTGTTTCTGAAAGGATGTTACAGCTTTCCTGCATCTTCCCCATCCACCAAAACCATGAACGTGATTCTTTATGACAGTGCAGAGATGACACAAAGACTTCTTCTTAATGAGTTCCTTCACATCCAGCAAGATGTCTGTCAGTCCAGGTTTGCCTCTTTTTATTAGTTTTAATTAGCCATAAGGTTTATTTTCCTAGGTATTTTTGAACCAATTAGGAAAAAAAAATGTAAATAGAGATTGTGAAAAACGCAGTAGGTGGTACCTCTCCTGAACAGATGTCCACCCCGTTATAAGACAGAAGACCACTTGCCTTGAGATTCTAACCTTAAGCAAATGTTATTCCTAGTGTTATGACAACTTCTTCCTTTCTCTTCTTTGAGGTAGTTGAGCTAGTATTCCATTTGCTAATCTTTTAAAACAAAAGCAAAGGCAAAGAAATGCTCTGTGTAAAAATTCTGTATGTTATGTCATGCCATCTCTATATTCTTATCCAACCAAAGCAATCTACTCATTCATAGAGTGAAAAAAAAAAGACACTGATAATTAATAACTTTGAATTGTGTTCTTGCTCTGTTGCTTGGCCTTTTCTGACTGATTATTATTGCTGTCAGGCAGATCTTTTTCCTTATGAAAGGATTAAAAGGTGCTGTAGTGATGGACCTCAAGAAACATCTTGGTAGCTGGAGGAGTCTCGTTTTGTTTCAGCCTAGCAAGCCAATCTGAAAATAAATGTCCAAAATACCATATATGGATGTAAGAGTGACACTTCAATTTTGTAAGTCAATATAAGTTGCTGTATCAAGTGTGGATTTGGAAGGCAATTCTCTGTTAAGGCAACACAGTAATTTAAATCTTTTTAAGTACAGATCTTCAGCATCAGTATCTGATTCTGTCATAACCACACTGCCACAAGGTTGCAGTTACTGATCAGGAAAGAACGATAACAGAAGATTTGGCATGGTGACATGCACACATCATGTTGGGTACCAGGCACAGGGTGAAAGACAAATAAACAACCCCTTCAGCTCAGTAACAGCTGGTGCATGGCATTCTCCATGTTACAGACCATGAGGGCTCTGCTGAGATGTGTTATCTATCACAGAATATTTGGCATGTCTACATCAAAATGTACGTATTTCTTAGTTAAGACATATGGTTATTTTTACTACCCTTACCTTTTTGCAGTTCTTTAAGCACATACAGCAGAACTATGGTAAATGCAGCAGCATGTTTCCTTTACTTTCTCTTACTTACACATATAAAATGCCTCTAATTATAGAAAACACTGGCATCACTGACATGAAAAACTAGAAAGGAATGCTCTTGGGGGTATTAGCTGAAGAGGAACAACTATTTCAAGTCCTGTACATGAGTGCCCTGCTGAATCATGGTGATAGATATGTACTACAATCACAGAATAATTTGGATTGGAAAGGACTTTAAAGATCATCCAACCCCACTGCCAAAGATAGGGACACCTTCACTAGAACCACGTTGCTCAAAGCCCCATTCAACCTGGCCTTGAACACTTCCAGGGATGGCACGTCCACAGCTTTTCTGAGCAAACGGTTAATGATTTCTTGTCACACTTTGTAAAGCCCTGGTCTTCCCTCGGTGAGTTTATTTTAAAAGGTCTTGAGGCACTACTTTTCCTGAGGTGGCACAAAGGAAAACTTGACAGAAGTTCATGGGAGATTAAAAAACAAATTTACTGGCAAATCTTAGAAGATCAGGAATTTGGCAAAACTTAAAACAAATATTCAATCAAAATAAAGCATTTCATAAAACATTGATGCTAACAAAAAAAAGCTTCAAGTTACACAAATTTCAGGAAGAGGAAATTAGGAGTATAAAAGGAGAGAAAGAAAGGACAAGAGAGAGAAAAAAAAGGTATTGCTACTGCTTTGGATCTAGCGGGGTCTCAGCTGCTGTAAAATCCAAAGACAATAGGAACATGACCATAGTCTTTGTGCAGTGGCTTTTATTGCTCTGGCTTCTTGTGGCCACCCCCTCCCCAAGGTGGGGCTTCCAGTCATCTGGCCACTCTAGGGCTAGACTGGGCATCCAGGGTGGGGTGTGGGGCCTTGCTTCCAGTGTTCCAGGTGTGCCAGTGACTGACAGCTGGACTAAAACACCCAGGCAGGTGGAGTGTGGAGCAGTGCACTGTCACACTTTCCCCAGGTCTTGTCCTGTTCCCTGCATACACAGACTTCAGTTGTTTTGAGCCAGTAATCATTTTCACCACTCTCCCACACTCTCACAGTGAAGAATTTCTTTTAAATATCTAAGTATCTCCTCTGTAAGTTTAAAACTATTTCAACCTGTTCTATCACTTTCTGCCTGTGTATATAGTCACTCTCCCTCTCTTTTGTAAGCCCTCTTCAAGTACTGAAAGGCTCAAATGAGGTGTCCCCATAGCCTTCCCATCTCCAGGCCAAAAGTCTCCGGCTCTGTCAGCCTGTGTTCACAGGAGAGGTGTTCCAGCCCTTTCATCCTCCAGGGCCATTTTTGTGATCCTTGTCTCTCTGACAGGTCCATGTCTTCCTCATGTTGGGGTCCCAATCCTGGATCACCACGGTCTCAAGGGGGCAGAGTAGAAGCAGGAGAATCATCTCCCTTGGCCTGCTGGCCATTCTTTTTGATGCAGCCCAGGATGCTCTTGGCTTTCTGGACTGCAAGCACACACTTCTGGCTGACGTCCAGCTTCCATTCACAAGAACTCTTCTTCACAGGGATGCTCTCAGTGAGTTCTTCACCCAGGCTTACCCATGTCTGGGACTTTGCTGACCCAAGTGGTCAAACCTGCTTTTTGCTTGCAGTGGGAGGGACTTCACTCCTGTAAACCCCACCTAAAGCTAATGAATGTCACTTATACTTTCTGTAGAGGGCTTCTTAACAGCCTTTTTGAGACTCATTGTCTATTTCCTCATAGATGGTACCTTGCAAATGTATAATATTGGTAACTATTAAGGAAAAGTCTCGTTATGCTCAGATTTTTAACCCTTTAAACTGTGTCTTTGACCTCTAATCAAGATGCAATTTTTCTCCAAACAAGATTGTGTTGTTAGAATCTTTACAGAACAACCTTGAAAAGGTTTGGAATAATGACTTCAAAGTCAGAGTGATTTCATAGAAAAAATAACTAGAAAATCACTGACTCTTAGTTAAATTTCTTCATCTGGAGAACTTACAGTTCTAGTCAGAGTTGCTAGGAATCCTATGCAGTTTGTCTCAAGTTTGGTAACATGTGCCAGCACCTCACCGTATTTCTTAAATATAAAGTAAAACTCCTTGATATTTTAATTATTATTCAATAAAAAAGGAAGCAGAGAGCTTAAAAGAAGGATATAACAAATATTTAGGGCAAAATCTAGTTTGGACTTCAAGGCTTTAAATGGCACAGATACCTCAAGGTTACAGCATCCTAGTCCTTTGCACTGACATTACAATATTCAGTTATATGGTGTAAGTGAATTATTTACTTGCAGTTTGATCACATTCAACTGCTCTTGCTTATGATTTTACTACTCCTGTGTTCACACATGACCTAGTTTTCTTTGCACTTACACCTACTGCAAGCATTTATAACAAAATAGGTTGAACACAAAACAGATTAAATATTAAAAGACATTCCTCATGGCACTCTTCTGCCCTATTTCACTAGTAAAAATGACCAGAGAATACTTTAGATGAGATATATGTGCAGCATTTGCAGATTTAATAGTTTCCATACAAATGACTTTAAAAGCACATCTTCATAAAAAGAGATTAAGTAGAAATTATCTATACAACTACAACTCTTATAAAGAAAACTGTACTGTTTTGTTTTTCTAGTCATACATACTCTTGCACTAGTTTGCCTAAGGCTACAGGTTCATTTCATGTCTTTTCCTAATTTTTATTCTCCTCAGTTACATAATTACTAATCTACTTTCCAGATTGGTCTGATTTTACAACTGCAGAAGAGCAGATAAGCTAGTGCTCCAGAGTCCAGAATGGCTGTAGAAGTGTCAAAACTGACTGGAATCTGAAACTAACTCCCCTAAGTAGATGAAAACCCCACCACTGAACTTTATTTTGCAGAGCTAGAGCAAGGGTGAAAATGAGAGGTGCACAAGGAACGCAAATCTGCTGAAACCCTGGCAACTGCTGCTGCTGTGGAGGATGGGTGTCATTGTAACTCCACAGCAGTAGAGTGAACAGGACTGAACAAGAGATGGCAGCAGCTCGAAAGGGATGGTGCCTGCAGGAGAAAGGAGGGGAAGGCAACTGCACTGTGGTACTCAGAAACTCTTGCTGTAATTTAAACTCTAGCAGGAGTTGTGTGTAGCAGGGGTGGTGCCATTTGATTTGTGATACACAAGCAAACAAAGGGGAAGCTTCTGCAAATTTCTAACATGAAGCAAGAAAATCCTCTCAAAAGCTCACCAGTATACTGGATAGATACTCGAGGGCCTGCTCTTGTAGACCTACAAAGATTTCATGCTTTCCCAAGTGCTGGCTGTTGTAACATGGAAACAACCGGTTACATTCTAATTCATTTTGCAAAAGGTACTCATATATGGACAACAGTTTTGCACCTGAGAAAGCCTGAACTTATTAAGAAAAGGATGGTGAAATATCATGTGACAAACATCATTTCGTTATGCTTTTGGTGTTTATTTCTTTCAGCAAAACCTGGTATTTAATTTTCTAAAACAACAGATGCCTCAAGGAATTCAGATCCTCTCATTTCAGTGGCTGTTTTAATGAGGGACACTTCAATCTTCTTAAAAATATGCAGTTCTACTATATGAGACATTCTCTATCGACATTATTATCAACATACTATCTTAAAATTTTTTTTATTGTCTTCCATTTCTTTAATGTCAGTCTTTCAAAGTACTTCTGAGAATTACAGAAGTGTAAATATCTTGATCCGGTGGTACTTCATTAAATAATTGCTGCTTTATTTTTCTTAGAAAAAAATATTTTTCAGATAATAATTTAATAATTTTTTCTTCTGCTAGTATGAACACTGCACCATTATAGTATTTTTCCTTTATTTTGTAAAATGATAATAGACAGCCAATTTGAGTTAGATCTTGAAATCTGATCAAATATTCCAGATGTTCTAGTGTGAACACTACAGGTTCTCTGTGATCCATGTCAGAAGTGCAGCTGTCAACATTAAAGCGCACCTGCCACCAGTTTGATGTCAGCAAATTATTTTTCAGTTTTATTAGGAAGAGCAGTAAATTGCCAGAACAAAGCTTTGGTCTGATACTGAATCTTACAACATAATCCAGATTCACAAGCCATAAATCAACACTTTTAAGAAAGTTTATATGGAAATAACCTTCAGTATAAGAAAAAAGTTTTGCTTCAAAATGCTCTTGGAGATATCATCCAAATGTTGTTTAGTAGAACAAATGAAGCTGCTAAGCTTTGCACAGCTCACCGGTGGGCTATTGAGAGGGTACATGGAGAGTGGCTGAGAAAGGAGTAGGGTTTCAGGCAAAAAAATGTGTCTTTACCTCAAGAAGGTAAAGACAAATTTACCTTCTCTTACTAGAAGTAAGAGAAATCCATGGGTCATTACTATTCAGTTTAGGATGAGTATGCAATTGGCCATTAGACCAGTCTTCTGAAGGCAGATAGATTTATGTATGTCAAAAAGCATTCAACAACTAAAGTTCTGGATATTCTCTCACTTTCTATTTTATATGAACTATGGCTTCTGGTACAAGGTTCTAATTTGATATCCTCTAAAGCAAATAGGCCTCTAAACCATGTAACCTTTTTAAGATTCCAAGAAGGACCTGAGAGATCACACATTTCGTATGGGGTCACAAGTTTTAAGACTTGAACTGTGTTATCCCAAAGGAATGATTAGATCTTTATCAGCTGCGCCACCTTGTTGGAGGCTTTATGGTTTGAAACAATCTACATTTGTCAGTTATGTAAGACTGCATAACCAATAAGACCTTGATGATTTTATTTCCTAAAATAAAAAACATTTTGCAGGGTGGTTTCTATCTCCTGCCCCCAACCCTTTATAGAACTGTTGTTGTTTATTTGGGTGGTTTTTGCTTTTAAATTTAAATACATAGTTTTTAAAAGCATTCAATAAATGTACATTTGTGATCCTATTTCTAAAACACTATTTACTTGACTGTTGTCATGAGAGGTCATTGGGCTTTTAGTCATTTCTAGTCCTCTTTTGTTTATGTGCTTATAATTTCGCTCATCATAATTTCCCATTCATACTTTCTTTGACTTGCAACAAAGACACTGAATTGTGTGAAATTGTCTGTGCTTGTATGTGTAGAGAACTGTACACTGAAAAAGGTCATAACTCTTGATGAAATGTCTGAAGACCAAATTTGCAGAGAGCTTACTGACTTTACCCTTGAGACGCCACCTCCATGCTTTACATATTTGTGAATATCTGCAGCTTATTCTTCAGAAATAATGTTAATAGTTGTAATTCAAACAGTAGAGTGCTGTGGATGCAGACAATTTCACTTTTTTTGCTTAAAATACATTATGGAAAACTCAATTACTATTTGAGACTTATGTTTCACTAAGCAGACTTGTGTCTTACTAAATATAGAAAAGATTCAGTTTTACATCATCTGGCAAATTGTCATTTAACACTGAACAACTGAAAACAAAAGCTAGACTTCCTTTTAGGAAGGCGATCCTGCAGGTGGTCATTAGAAATTTTCAGAGAAATTTACCTCTCCTGGACTATGGAAACTGTAACGCATGATGAAATGCAGCCAGCTTCTGAGATACAATTCACATATTGGGCCTTTTGTGGCTAAGACCAAGTGAGAGCACCAAGTGAGAGACTGTCTGAAAACAGATTCACATCACATTCAGATTAACATCACATAGGAAGGGCAAAATATTACGTAGAGCTAAGACTTCCATCAGCCTGGTTTATTCTTCCTACATTTCAGTGAGACCTAGCCCCACTGGCAATTTGACTGGCTCATGGGAAAGCAACCTAGGGGCAGTTGCTGGCACAGAACAGTTACGGGTGCTTTTACAGTAGTGTTGTCCTCATCACTCTGCAACATAGATTTTAAAGAGTGTTGTGGACAGGACGTATTGGTAAGGCCAGAGATGAATTAATCTTCTACTGCTCTATCAGCTCTTTATACACCTGAGTAAAGTAATTCTGTGTCAGAATACTTAAGGACTTTTCTCATGTATTGTAAAGGAATTCCTCTTCTGAGAACACACAGGATCTGGTGAATCTGTTTAAATTTCGAGTGTGATTTGTGTTTTCCTTTGCCCAACATGTTGTGCAGTTTAGGATATTTCTTTCCCTTGTCATGCCTATAAAATTATCAGATAGACATGACTGGCATATATAAAGTTATTCCAAAAGATTTAAAATAAATTCCCTTAATTTATACTGTTACGCATGCATACATATGTTTGTACACAGAAAGATAATATTTATAGTTAATAAATAGTAAACATCCTAGCCACTTCCAAACACTGCTAAAAAAACTTGTATTAATTTTCTAAGAAAATAGAAGCATGTTTAAAAACAGTGTGGGAGAAAAGGAAGGAGAAACATTTCATAGAATCCAGGGGCAAGAACTGTATATAATAGTGTCTGTGAAGGTCCATGTGGACATATGACCACGGTTTCCTTGCTGACATAATCCTAAGCAAAAAACACTATATTATGTCTGATGGACAGGACAAAAACTAAGATAAATTTCCTCCCAGAGAACAGATTAAAACTGATTTAACAAATTTGGAGCAGCTTATTGTGCTGAGCACAGAATTTGACACTTACCTGATAAAACTTTCCTCAAGAGCAAAGATACACAACGAAAATATTATTCAAGGAGTGGAAGTCACTACCAATTCTATGCTTATTCTATCTGAAAAGTTGGGGCAAAGTAACTCATTAATGAAATTTTATTGTATCTTGTTGCTAAGAATGATGAATTTACATATTCAAAGAGAATTTCAAGGAAAGGAAAGTATATTATTTGGATTAGCATAGAATATTAGAAAGAGAGTTCTAAATAATTCATGAAATACTAACTGCATAGATTTTACTTCTGTATTTTAAAATTAGATGGAATTAAAAATATTTTCAGAGGAAAAAATATACAGTATGCTGCACATGCCATTATAGCTACTTAGCTGTTTTCAAGAGCTTGAGATTTTTTGTATTAGGCTAGCTATTAAACACAAATATACATCTTTGAAAAGTCTCCTTTTACCTGTCTTTAGTTTGTAAAAATTGTGGGCATTATCGTGTTTGTTAGAAACAAATGCAACATAACGATGCATAACTATGAGCTTCAAAATATTTACATTTTTATGTACATTTCAATCACCTGAACCTAAAAATAAAAAAGAGAAAAAAAAAAAAAAAGAAAGAAAGAAAAGAAATCAAACTTCTAATACTTGCTACCATTATTTTAATTTTATATTTATCCACATAGTTTTTTTGGGATATAGACCATATGTTTTATTTTCCATAGACCAAAATCTTGATCAATCAAGTAATGGCGTATTGACTCATGCAATTACGTAGAAGACAGTATTTTGGTATGTAGTCAAACTGAACCAACTTTCCATGTGTTGACAGGAACCAAGAAAAGTAAAAGCTATTTGGAAAAATAAAAGAAAAAAATAATCACTCTGTGTTATTCAAGAGACAAATTGCCGGCAAACTTACTGTCTCTTCAAAGGAAAATGTTAATTCAGAAATTTCTCACAGATTCATGTAGGTTTTGCCTTAGACGTTCTCTAAAACTGTGTCATGGTTTGACCCCGGTTTGAAATTAAGCACCATGCAGCTACCCTCTCTCTCCCACCATCAGAATCACCCATGGTGAGGAGGAGAATCAGAAAGAAAAGGTAAACCTCCTGGTCTGGGAAGAGAATAAATTAACAATTGAAACAAAATAAAATAATAACAATAAATAGTCATTTCAATAAAAATATGCACCTAATACTAAATATGAATAGAATAACAATAGTAATAAAAAAGTAAAAATAAAGTAATATTATAACAATAACAATAGCAGGAATAACAAGGAGAGGAAGAGAGAGTAACGAAACACAAGAGAAGCAAGTGACGCACAGTAGTGCTAACTGAGGCCCATCCCATCCCCGGGCAGCAATCATTCCCTCACAGCCAGCTTTCCCCCTTTCCGTGCTGAGCATGATGTCCCAGGGTTTGGAATACCCCTTTGATCAGTTCCAGTCTCCTGTCCTGGTCATGGTCTCTCAACTTTGTGCAGTTCTTCATTCATAGAGCATGAGATCCTAAAAAGGGCTTTTACCTACTTTTCTTAGGGTAAGTACTAATAGCAATTATTAACATTATCAACATTATTCTCATCAAGCAGTACAGGCTTTTTATCCTTTGAAGTACGGTCTCCTTTTGCAAATAGTCTAAAAACCTAATGCTGTACATTAGTTTGTTGAGACAGCAGTGAATGCTAAAGAAAAACACGTAGGAACAGAGACTGATTACTTGCCAATGTGGCCTTAAAAATCTACTGAAATCGTTGCTTTTGTTGCTCAAAGTGCCAAATGCACTACGATTTGTACTAAACCTTTTCCACTCTACTGTTAACAATTCTAGACACAAGCTTTAAATTAACACTGAGTAATGGATTTTTTGGCCAATATATCTTAATCGTTCTGTATCTTACTTCAGAGGAAAATTCTCATTTTGACAACAAACCTTTCACGAGTTTCATACAAAAGAGCTTGCAGAAAGTGTATTCTGTGCAAAAAAACAAAAGTCTGACATTTAGCAGTGTGAAAGTCACTCTGCTCTGTTTCCTAGCCTTTCAGTTCCTTTTTGACTTGACTGCAACCCAAAAAGGCAAAGACACAGACCAAACTTTTTTTCTAGTTACAAGAAAGTTTTAATTGAAAACAAGTGTGCTAGGTTTGAACACAGCTTCAGCAGATTAGCAGTTAAATTAGAAGGGGCTTTTCGCTTAACTTCCAGTGTTGATATGTCACTGTGCCCTGTCACTCTGAAAAGCGATAGGGCTTTGTTATCAGTACTGAGCACAGACAGCCTCCTGATGTAGAAGCAGACTAAAATAGGCTGCCAAGGTGATGAAGGCACTATGCACATGTTGCATCCTCCTGTGAAGGGAGACGTGGATGGGCTCTGTGGACACAACGCTCTGCTCAAACAGACTGATCACCTCCCAGGGCCTGGTTTCCTGATAAGTAACAAAAAAAAAAAAGGAAAAAATGAACTGATGGCAAAAATGTTCGTCTCAGTTCAGTTCAAGGAGCATAAAGGAATTCAGAGACTACAGTAACATTTCTCACTGATAAATGATTCCTTGTATATTTGCTTATCATTCCTTTTCACAGGAAAATCTTTGTGGGATTAGTCACTGTTACGAGTTCTGTGTGGGTAGAAGTTACAAGATTTAAGGGATGTTCATATCTTATATTGAGGTTTCAGATGAAAAAAGGGTTGTGTTCAGCTATTTCAGAATTATTATAATTAATATTGAAGACACCCATTATATAGTTCCAGCCTGTACTGCTCTGATAGAAAATTTATTTAGTTCCTTTTTTTTGTTGTTGTTGTCCTTTACCACAAGTAACTACCTCTTCTTGGGCCTGCCATGGCAATCTACATACCAACCATTTGATAATTTTTAGTGCCTAATCTTATCAGAAACCTATCTTAATTTTTGAAACAAAATTTTCATGTCTTCTCCTCCTGGCATGATATAATGAAGAATCTTAATATCTCATTTTTTTGCCTTCCTTGGCAACCAAAATTGAGGAATACCAGAAGCAAGTATTTTATATCGGCACTGCAGTGTTATGGATGTCCATCTCTGAATGAATGACTAGTTGTGCATTTTGGCATAACATAAAGTTTACATTCTATTCTTATATGCTTCAAATCTCTGCATATTTGGAACTCAAGAGTCAGAGAGGATCTGGGGTTTTTTTTATTTCTCTCCTTTGCATTTATAGACATTTTCAAAATTAAGTAAACTAAAATTCAATATTAGGTTTAAGTGATCAAAATTTTTACTTTAAGATATTCAATTTGTCTCATAAGGTTTTCTGCTGTAACAAAGTAGTAATTGAAAAGCCACATAATCCGGTAAATCTGAGATAAAATATGTGGAATATGAATAAGTTCATCCTAGACAGGGTACATAAAATTTTTAGTAACTTGTAGTATGCATGTTACTTCACATGGCATTATACGGTTCCAGCCTGATGAATTCTTTGCTATTGGATAGTCTACTAGGCAAAAATAGCAGTAGACATAAAGTATATCCTGGGATAGGCTTTCTTTCAAGAAGAAAACAATCTATAAAATACCCTAGCACTGGAAGATCTTCCCTTGAAGCTTACATCACAGTGAACTGAGTCATAAAATTACAGAATTTAGTGTGTTGGAGGGACCCACAAGGATCATTGAGTCCAACTCCTGGCCCAGCACAGGATTCCAAAGAATCACACCATGTGCCTGAGAACACTGCCCAAATGCCTCTTGAACCCTGTCAGGCTGGTGCTGTGACCACTTCCCTGGGGATCCTGTTCCAGTGCCCCAACACCTCCTGAGTGAAAAATATAGGCCTCTGCCAATTCAGCTGTTGGATAGAGTTTACTATAATAAAGTCCCAGGCTTGGAGTGTTTTATACTCACACGGTTTTTTATGTGTTAGGCTAAAATACATAAATTTCAGTGTGTTGTTTATTTTGGCATGTCTTTGTATTTTTCCTTCCACTTTGAAGATGTTATGTTATTGAAAAGAACACTCTCTTACAAAATTTTGGTATTCTGGCTAAAGAGTAAATAGCACTATTGTTTTTTACAGATATGTGCTTTACTTTTTACTTACTGAATGACTTTGGGTTTTATTTCTTGTAAACTGTTTTAGCAAAAATATAAAACAAAGTCAAGTAGCTCTGCTGAATTTTTAAAGAAATTATGAGATTGTCTCATATTTCTTATATTTATTTGCAAATCCTTAAATTACATTGATGGTAGATAGAAATAAATAACTTTTAACTACCATTTTTTCAAGCTTAAGCATTTGAAATTTAAACTTATAATTACAGTTAGTTTCATACTTAAAGAAAGTTCTGGTTCCATTATTAGATTTGGCTAGAACAGTAGTTCAGGAAAACAGCATCACAATTGGAATAACACTTTTTCAAAATTTCTTTCCTTTTTTTAAGAGCCTAACCTAGATAAAACTGAGTGATAGAAAATGATTGTCAATTTATTGGTATGATTTCATTTAGAGTCTTCACTAAATCAACTGATTTCAGCATTTTTTATAGAGATGGAAAATCTAGAAGATAAACACACACATTTTCTTCCCCTTTTTCTCCCTTTCTGCTAAATATATTTCACCATTCCACCTGGACTCTCTGAATGTAAATACACAAAGCTTACAAAAATTATCATTGTCAATGAATACACTAAGACAGATAATGTCATTAATACTGCAAAGGATTTACAAGTATATATGAATTAAATGAGATTGAATTGGGCATGACAAATTGCACTGAATTAATTCTTGTTTTTAAAAAGTGGGGTTTTTTCTATCTGAAGGTTATTGTATGCACTATCAGTCAATCAGAACACACAAAGTGCTATTAGATCAAAGGAGAGGATGTAATACTGCAATTCTACAATTCACTGAGAGACAGAATTGAGCACTGTGGGAAGAGTAGAAGGAAATATACATTTGCAGTGGAACAGAAGCAATTTGAATCCTTGTTTGTTTGCATTCTTACTAATTGACAAGCAGAGTATATAAGAACCCTGAAGCTATAATTGAAAAGTATTTGATACCTTGAAGCTGGTGGAATATTAAATATACAAGTAAGAATGATAGCTTTATTCATAGTAGAGGATTTTCTCTCCATTTCCCTTAAATTCTAAATGCTTTTTCCCTATGTTCAACATTGTTACACAATCAATTTTGCAACATTTTAAAAGTGGAATTACAGTTGCAGTAGTTCCCAGCTTTGACTTGAAGAACATTTAAAATATTAGATGTCTGTCTCTCTGAGATATTTTTAAATACCTGAGATATTCACCTACTTCTATTTAATACAGCCCATAATTCAGGGTGTATTTATTTATTTATTTTACTGGAGTTTTATAGGCATACATGGTAATTTTACACTTTAATAAAAGGAATTCAGTGAGTGTCAGAGAGAAGGACTGCAGATTTGTCTTGTTCTGATTATTTTTCTAGAATGTATGGAGATGCATAGAAGAAGAACCATAGAGTGTCTGAGGCTAGTTGGCACTTCTGGATATCATCTACGGCAACTTCCTGCTCAGAACAGGGATAGTTAAAACAAGTTGCTCAGGATATGTTCTGGAAAGATTTTAATACGTCTAAGAATGGAGGCTACACACTCTCTCTGGACAACCTCTGCCAGTTGCTGACCATGTTCACAAGAAAACTGTCTTTCTTATGTTCAGATAGAACTTCAAAATTTTCAGGTTTTGCCTATTGCCTCAGCCACTCTGCAGTTTTGGAAAGTGCTTAATAAAATATCATTATCACATGCCTTAATATGATGTCTGTACTCTTGTGATGCTATTCAGGACACAGTTTCCTGTCATGTCAGCAAGAGCGCACTGTAGATTCAGGTTTAGCTTACTGTCCACCAGGACACCCAAGATTTTTATCATCAGATGATGAAAGTCTTTAATAGTACATGTAATGTGAATTGTTAAATTCTTGCCAGAAGAGAAAGACTCCAGGATTAATGACTCTAGGATTACACAGCAGGTATCATCACTACAACTGAAAAAACACACTTCTCAGGGTGTGGCTGAGATACTGCCAATAAGATTCACATGAATTTGCATTTCCCTACTTACACTTTCTGCTTCTCTCACATGGAAGCTGGTATTTTACTCTTGTACCTCATCCATTCCACGTCTTTATTTTTCTGGTGCTGAATGATGTACACAGAAAAAAAGATGGACCTAGGAATACATTTCCAGGATTTTACATTCCCTGTTCATAGTGCTAATAAGAATTGAAGTAGCAATGAATTACAATGTCAAACCAATTTTCCTAGTGACTGAATGAGAGTGACCCACCCCAGTGACTTTAACTTTCTAGAAATCCAAAGGTCTGTGCACATTTAAAAACAATAATCAGTTTTGTCTACAGAAAAATTAAAATAATGGATATATATAATCCATTAAAAATTTTTAGGGTTCAGCTGTTGCTTACATGTTCATATGCAAGTGAATCTAATTGTAGATGTTTGGAAGGTGCTGAAAGTTTGACTGTTTCTCTCAGGATATAACTCTGCTTAAAAAAATATTCATAAATACATCCTAGAATATCATTCATATTTTCTGAACATATATGCAATATTATTTGCACAGCATTTACAGTTCATATTATCGGGGACCAAACAAGCACCTGAATAAAATCTGTCAAGTTATAATGTTGTATTTAATACAAATGCACATCTAACTCTCCCTGCAAGAAATGAATTGTAATTTCATGCTGTAAGGTTTCACAATCCAGAGGACTAATGAATCAGATTTCCATTTTTAAAAGAGACAACTAGAATGCAATCAGATCTATAATAATCTATCATTTCATATGACAAAGTCTGTGTCAACAACTTTAAAAAACACATTTTTAAGGGCACTATAGATGTTCTACGAAGTATTTAGTAGAATTACTATAAACAGTATGATACTGCTAAAGTGGTAATTGTATGCAAACATCTATATATGACTACATTGTCCTATGTGTTTTTCAAAACTCCAGCTTTTGGTTTAAAATTCACTATGCTATGGGACAAATTATCCTTAGAATCATTTGAATTATTGGCCAAGTAGACCTGAAATTTCCACTTGATTTTTTTCAAAAAACATGTAATACAGTTAAAATAGTTTCTTGAACAATCAAATTCCTTAAGTAATACTACTATGCATTGATCCCTTTGTATATTTAACAAAATAATTTTATAGAGGATTAATTATAGATGCTTTTCTTTTACTGTGAGTTGATGGGGATCTAATCTAATATGAATATAGGAAAGACACTGACTTTTTATGTCTTATTTATTTTTAGTTTTACTTTAGTGTGACTGGACACTTTTTCTTATTTAAGCCAATTACAATAGAAAGCAGGTATTTCAGTAAGTTTCACTTCAAATTTCCCATTTAAATTGCTCTATACTTCTACAGCACCAATATAAGTAGGAATTCTATTCTGAGTTAATGATTGGGATCATTAGGGAAGAAAAAAAACAGTAAACCCCATATTTTTCATTCTAAAAACACAGCATAAGATTATCTTTGCTTTAGTCATAAACCAGTTCTGATTACCTTAATGCAAATGTATTAGAAACTGTATCTAGTACAGTAAACTTGTAATACTCCTTGTGAATGTAAGCAGCTTTGTTAAAGGATTAAAGCACTTCTGACTTTAAAAAAGCCTTTAATATTGCTGCTAGCATGTTATTAAAAATGAAGTACTAATAAAGGATGATTCAGTGTAGTTTTTCTCTTGGTTTTCATTTTTTTATGCTTTTGTTTTGCAGTGTAGATTTCATTCGTAAAAATATGTTTGGAAAAAAATTTTGGGAAAATTAATGTAATCTATAGTTAATTAAAAAAGAAAAACTAAGGTGAAAACATCTTTCCCCACACTCCTTTCTTCTTTCTGGGCTCAACTTAAGTTTCTGACTCCTCTTCCTAATGTCCCCTGAGTGAGGGATGGGAAATGGATGTTGCATTTAGTTCATAAGAGTTCCGCTCTGCAGCTCCTTCCTCCTCACTCTTTTTCCCTGCTCCAGGATTGGTCCCTCACACACCAGAATACCTGCTCCTGTGTGGACTCTCCTATTCTTCCCTGTAACTTTTTGCTTCCAGCACCTGAGCACCTGTACATATACTAAGGTTTTGTGTTTACTGACATATACGGTGGGAAAATTGCTGCAAAAACTTGATTTCTCTGGCTCTTCCTTACTAGGGAGCATCAGCAGCAGGATAGTTACAACACTACTGCTGTGCCAAACCAAATTGCAAATGGTAAGGGCTGACCCACTTGTCTATAAAGACTCTTCTTCATGAGCTAATAATGGGTTATATATATTCCAAGAGGTACTATTTAGGGCCTATATATGTCACAAAATAGTACTAGCATAAAGAGATTATGTAGTGCTTGTAAAGAGAGTTCCCTTTGTAGGCCAGATTTTACTCATTGAAGAGAAGAGGCATGTCATATATCATATTTATGTCCTAAGTATTTATTACCTCATGACAAGTCATAAGTATTTATAATCTCATGGTTACCTATTATGTATTTTTCTCCCATACTTCCTTAATGTGTAATCTCTCAGTCCACACACCAAAATCTCTCTCCTGATGCTGCCAATGGAACATGCTTTGGGACATGTGGAGAAATCTCTTTCCTTTTACATGATTCTTACTTAGTGAATGACTGGAATTGCAAACAATTTCTTTAACAGTTCATTTGCAGGATGGTTCTTGGCAGAGGTTGGAATCAAAATTCTGACAGAGTGAGAAAAGATTGTGAATTATTATAATTTATTACCTTTTCCCACTCATTTAAGGTTAACTAAACTAAAATAAAGCTAAAAGAGAGCTAAAACTCCCCATGAGGTTCTGCTATATATTTTGGCCTATTATGTATGTATAATAGATGTGTGTATATTATATGTGCATGTATATATAGCATATTTTTGTGGATTACATTCATGCATATCACCTTGTACCACTACTTAAAAATAACTAAACAATTTTGAAAAAATCTTAGAAGCTTACAAGCAAAGTCTGAACACAAAATTTGATTAAAATATTTAATTTGACCAACAGAAATAAGAATTTAGCAGTACATATCTTGCCTTTTAGTTTAATACAAAATTTCAAGGAAGCCGCATCTACTTTCATAAAGTATTCTGAGTAAGGGTTTATATTTGTCTGAGATGATATAACAGTGGAAATAACTGTGGTATTCACATTTTATATGTTGTTCCATTTCTCTGCCTCACTCTCTGTATTCTTGTTCTTTTCGACCGTGAGATAACCTGTAGGTTTCTTTATATATACACGTGGTTGCAATGAGTTAGAACAGAATAGGAGTTTTGGAATACACTTGTTCCTCAGTGTACTGAGAAAGCCTCTCATTGCACTTGGTGGGTTTTTTGCTAGTGGTTCCAGAGACAGGTGGGTAAGGCAAGCAGTTTATTTTTTTTTTTTTTAATCACTGACTGTACAGTGTGTTTGAGTTCTGTTATTATGAAATATTTTAGCTGGTACAGAATCCATCTACAGCTGTTAAATGTGTGTAGTAGGTCTTCATTTATACATATGCTTTGGGAAGTTCTATGAGTGCTATTTAAAAATACTATTACACTGACAGAAATCAGTGAGGGTATTTAGTAAATAAATATTTACTAATTTCCAAAAAAATTTTCTTCTCATGAAAAATAATATCAAAATATCTTCATATTTTTTGTGCCCCTGATGTCATACAGTGAAAATTGTTAGTTTGAATCAAGTGATACTTATGGGCCATACCCCAATATCAAGACTCTGGTAAGGTATTCACTCCGCTAAAAATATTTGTCTTCATTACCTCTGTCTCACACTTCTTGATTCAGTGTCATAGCTTGTCTCAAGCTGCTGGGACCACTAAAGTTGCTAGCAGATGCCATTGGTGATGATAGCATATGGATTGGTTCTAGCATACATGCCACAGTTTTTACAGTTTTTACACTGTTGAACCATGTATGTATATATTTACATTGGCTTAAGCTCATTATTTGCATATGCATGCAATTCTTTCCTTATTTATTCTTTATCCAACCACAAATTTTTCAGACACAATTGGTTTCTCTGCTTCACATACAGTATCTTCCCTAGAGTAATCTTCAACCTCAGTAAGCACAAAAACAGTAGGAAGCAAATTGTACCCTAGGATGCTCAACCATATTTTCTACTGAAGTCATTAGCATCCCTGAGTGATAAGTCATCAAGGGAAGAATTTCACCCCAATTTTTTATGTCACAAGTCACTATCTTTTCAAGCAGAAATCACTAGAGAAAGCTATCCTGATTTCTCTTGGAATCAGAATTCCCTGAGCTACTTTAAAAATTTAGGGTGCATAAAGAACATGACATTGACATTTAAGGGAATTTCTGGAGAGCAAAATTACTTTGTCGAAATGAAGGTTTACTATTTCTCAGAGTCCCATAATTTTGGGAAAATACTCAACTGGGTAAAGAACTACATATATATGTATCATTACATTAGTATTGAAATATATGCAATTCTGAATAAGCTGTATATTTAAAATAGTCTTCCTGTTTTGCAGCTACATAAGAACAGAAAACTGAATTTGGGCTGGGTTGGGAAGAAAGGTTCACTTTCCCTGTTGCTAATGAAATATGATTACAGGCAAAGGTTCATTTCCATCATTGCTTTTCATCTGTTACCCTCAACTACTGTCCTAATGAAGGATAGAGTAGAGAAGAATTTAAAGAAAAGTCAAAAGTTACCATTAGGGAAAAAAAGTGAATTAAATAGCACCAGTAGAATTTGAGATGCAGAAAACTAAAGATGTGGATTATAATTTGGTGGAGCAGAAAAATATGCGGGCTAGTCTAGAAGAAACAAAGCACTATCTAATAGAGGAAAAAGATAGAAGATCAAAGACAGGGGAAAATCAGCAATAATATAGAAGATTGATAGGAGAAAAAGTGGCAATTGATTTACTCACCTAAGATGAAATCTGAGTAGAGAACAGGAGAAAGGCAGGGAAAAACTAGCAATCAATTAGGAATAGAACTGCATCTCCTGAAATCTCAGGATGTTTTTTCCCCCACATATGGCTTTCTCCTCAGAATACCCTTTATTAATAGCACAAGTCCACATTCCATCACAGAAGTGAAAGAAATACCAGAGTAGAATAGGAAGGGAAAAGTTACTTTGGGGAAGGGTGGGAGCATATGCTAGCCATTCCAGCTAAAGGCAACAAGGGTAAACCTGAGAGGTGTATGGGAAGGACAGAAAAAGGAGTATCCAAACCTAAAGGGAGTTGATACTGTGGACTTCTGGTGTAAAAAAAGACCATAAAGCCAAGCAACAAAGATATTCTTAATGAGTGCAGAGAGCTCTTTCGTAAACAATTTTAGAATTCACTCACAAAAGAGTGAATACAAAGTTGTGTGCAATAAAAGATAGTTTAAAAAATTGGAAGGCACATAGTCTAGGACAGAACTACAAGGCAGTGTGGAGTAAAAAAAAGAATGTTGAGTCTTTAGAGATGGCTTTCTCTTTCAGATAATCTATCGGAAACTGAGGTAGCTTTAGGTCTATATTTGTTTCGAGCAATAAACAAAGTCAGCAAGGGAAAAGGAATTGAGTTTCACACATTAGAAGAGAAGTGATGAGGGACAAGGAAAGGAAGTTTGCCCTCATATTCTGGGGCTTTTCATATGCTGCAGTAAACTTCCTCTCAACATTTCTTTAACACTGTTTAAAATTCACTGTAATTTATTTCCACTCAGCATGTTTTCTGATTGCAATTATCTCTTTATTCTTATCTTTCACTACAAATCTTAATGGCAGTTGTGATTAGGAGTCTGCTGCTTATTGATTACGTTGATATGTGCATAGCAAGTTATTTATGTACTTAATTTAAATTAATTTTATTTGCTGGGTGGAAACAGATGTTGTGCAGTTGTGATTTCCCACTGACTGTTCAATGAAGTGTCACTTACATGAAGCTTTTTCTTTCCAGAAGCTTTCATTTAGCTTGCCTTTATGTTTCTGATCAGGACTGCATGAGAAAATTACTTTCGTAACTAACACAAGCAGACATTTTGAGATTTATGGTTCCTGCTCTCTCTATTGGATATGTACTGTACTTTGTTACTAAGCTCATTGAAAACCTTTCTGGCTCAGTTTATGCATACTTTTTACATGAATTCAGATACTGCCTGAGCAATAAATCACAGTAGCCTTGGATGCCGCATATGTGAGTGCATGTGCACATGGGAAAATAATGTGTTTCAGCTGATAATTTATAGGACTGAGGGATGTATGAGGAGCCTTTAAATCATGGTACAGGGCGACCCTAAAGACTAACATGCTCTATGTAGACTTCTAAAGGTCATCTATATTCATATCTAGATATGAAGCTTTCCCTTTGTTATTATACAGTCAGCACTTCATGGCCTGCTTTCTAAAAGAGAGTAAAATAATTCTGTAAATGAGAATAAAAACAACACAATCCATGGCAAAGGACTTGTGAGGAATTTGCAATTGTTTGTGGCTGTGTAGCTGGTACTTTTTTGACCTGCCTCATATGCCAAATGTCTTTTTATTGCTTTTGTGAAGAATAAGAGATTTAAATATCACTATGGACATAGTCTATGTGAAAATTTTAATTAAATTTTCAAGCCCTGTTTTAATCTAGAATCTTGACACTGTGACACCATTAATGCTCTTACAATCTCTCTTTGCTCTTTGGTCTTCCTTTTAAAAACTTTTAAATCTGGTAAAGATACTATCTACACTCTTAAAATTTCCTGATAATGGCACAATGGCTAGATTTTTTGATCCCCAGTATAAAGTTTTGTGTTATTAAACACTATGGAATTACCACTCTATTTTGCAATGAAGGTTCTAGAGAACAGTTAACCTTTCCATGGTGTGTTGTATCTGTGGTGTATTTTGCAAACAACAAAGTGCATTAGAACATGTTTCCCTTGGTCTTTCACGGGAAGGTGGAAATACAAATCTTGGATCGTATGTGGTTAACGTCCTGTAGTAAGACAGTCCCTAGCCCTTATAATTTTTTTTTATAGATATCATATACTCTGTTTTAGAGCAGTTTTAGTTCCTTGTTGAATCCTAAATGTCACTTAATATCTTGAAAACTCTTTAGCCATTTTCTGTATTGCTGCATAATGGAAAATAATTCAGGGACTGAGGATCTTGTTGTTTTAAGTGACGATAATCCATCTCCAATATAGCAGATCACTAATATGTTATCATTAGTTTGACACTTTTATTCCTGGTGCTACTATTTTCATAAAAGTTGTTTTTATTAGTATTTTTGTTTGGTTTTGGTTTTGTTTTTTTTTTTTTTTTTAAATACAAATCTATCATTCCTAAAACAAAAAAATGGAAATTAAATACCATAGACCTCTTCAAATGGACTGATGGGAATACATAGTAATAAATGTTATGTTTAGAATTTGTATGATCATCATATTTGCTTGAAATTTGGAAAGTTTGGTTTCTGTAACATAGGTTGATTTCACAAAGTTTGACTTGAAAAATAATAATAACAATTAAGAATCATAAAAATGAGCCTACTTTACAAAAGATGCAAGTGGAGCATAAGCTCTTTACAATAGGAGAAGTAGTCTGTCTTTTAAGATCATCACCTCTTTTGTCCTTCTCTACTACCCCAGTATGCTGTGCAGAGTAGTTTTCATCTGTAATTAGGGTTTTCCTAGGCCAGAAAAAATCCTATAAGCTTCCTAGACAAGATGCTTTGTATCCTTATTGGATATAGTGAAATCTTTTTCCATGTAAAATACGGGCAACTCATGACATTTTCACTAGACAGTAATATTTTCAAACATATTACAAAATGAATATCAAAGCACTTTGACTGCTAAGACATTCAGCAACTCCTGGAATGGGAGGCCACTCACTGTCAGCCTAAAAAGAGTGGGTAATTATCTGAATCTAACAGTATATATTTAATGTCAACATGTTACCTGTTATGCTTTCTGAATCTTTTTCAGGACATCTAGAAGGAAATACTTCACTGCTCAGTTGCTTTTGTACCTATCATTGCACTATCAGATAGCACACTCAGTACTTGTAAAAATAGTCAGTTTGTCTACCTGTGTGTGTACATATATGTATTCATTAACTAATTGTGCAGACTTTTTTTTCTTACTTTGCAGGTTCTGTTGGTCTGCAATTAGACTGGGGAATACAAGGTATTTTTTTT